>JAOBRC010256464.1:0-21813 GCA_027575255.1 Scolionema suvaense
TATCCGAAGAAAGAAGGCAACTGCCTCTCACTGGATGCAGAGTTATGGCCTGTCGCACAATTGACTTAGGCATGCACGCACATCTTTTCTCCGTAGGCAGAACCAGAATGGTAGTTCAAGCAAAACCTGAGACAGCACTGCAAGCATGAATATCTTCCAGTTAAAGTGACAATACGAATTAATTTACCAAGGTCACACAACATGCCAAGGACACATTCCCAGGCATTAACTATCAATAGATACCGTAGGTAATTAGACATTAAATCAACAGACAGGTATTATCAGCATTTCCTGGAGAATTCCAACTGCATCACAGGGACACAATTAAGAGGATTAAAACAGTAGGATCTTTTATGGGGCAAATGTTGTGACGCAAATCTCAAAACTTATGTTCCTGCATCATGGTACAATCCAACATTGACAATCAAAGGCAAACATGAGATAGACCTGAAAATCAGCAAACAACAGGATAACCCTGAAGCAAACTGATTTCTGGATAGGATAGACACGCCTTGGAAACAGTATCACAAACGATGAATCATCGAAGATAGAGGTCACAGTGACGATGCTGCGCTATGGTGAGCCTGGACCTGAAGTAAATAATGACGTGAAGGCATGCAGACGGCAATAGATTAGCTCGGTGATAAGCATCAGTAAGAAGCAGATAAGCATCTTCATTCACAACCATTCTCTACCACTGCTCACATGACTCTAGCATAAAGCATAACGGCTAAAAGCAGCTGAATAAATGAATGAACGACACCATTTGTCATAGATTAGACATGGCCACAAAAGCAGAGAGAAATACTTAACATTGGCATGGCAACTAAATTATAATTAATACACAGCTAACAATGCCCAAAAGACATCAGACACATGCACTATGTCACAATTTCTAAAAATGGGAGCATAACAGTACAGATTGTGTGACATAACTTAATAAGTGACGTGAGGAGCATCACCAACAAACAGTTAGGCAACTATGCATGAAATAATTAAGACACAAGGAATAGGCTATTACCTGGAAAACTTGTCCCATAATGGCACAGGGCAAGTGATAGCTGTTCGAACAAGAATCTTGATAGCACTGAACACTTGCTCCATACTTTCCGCAGTAATGGCAAGTCTGTATAACGGTAAACACAACATACACTTAAGAATGTGAAGGATGCCTATATAAGCTGAGGGTGAGCAAACCAATAAATACAGTAAACAAGCATGACCAGATAAAGAGATCATTGTAAGCCAAGCCCCATACTTCGCGCAAAGAAAGAGCATAAGACTATATGGCAGTGGTGTAACTGAGCACTAGCCCGATAGCCCGGGGCTAGTAAATTTGTAGGGGGGCTAGTGAAATTTCTTTATTGCTAGCCCGAGCGGGCTACTGAAAAAAATTTGAGAAACCATGTGCCTCTAAGGCATGTGAAGCAGAAAACAAATCACAAGACATGAATTCAAGTGTATATAAAATCGTTGCAACGTATGTTGTGGGAACAGCTTCAAGCCACTTCTATGTGCATGGACTATCTTATTTTCCCTCACTAAATGGCTCTAACTTCACACAGACTGAGTGAATTTCTTTCGCTATATCCAGAAAACGTTCAGGATCAAATTGAGTGTAAATTTGAACTCCGTTATGCAAGCATTTTACTCTTTTATAAATCGTTCAGACCTCTAACTATACTGTTCCGCTTCTTGCACCTTTTGTACCTTTCTTTTCTTTCAGTGTCTTGATATTGACCTGTCTGTGTTTCGTTCTGAAAACACACTACCTCTGAGCAGCACAATTTCTAGACGCTTACAGCCGCTGGTATCGCTTAAAGCAGTCCGTTTGAAGTGTCTGTTATATATGTGACGATGATTTTCTGACCGAAAGTGTTCCAGTTGGGTACAGGCTATATTGCAAGTAACGTACTCCCTCGATACTGTATAGGCACCTGGTGGGCTAGCGAAAAAAGTCTCGGACTAGTGGAAATATAGGACTGCTAGCCCGAATGGGCTAGTATAAAAAAACCTTAAGTTACACCACTGTATGGTGGTAAATAATTAACTTCCCTTCTCTATTGTGTTCAGGCGCTTAGAAAATATGCACAGTACAAGCATTAAACTTCACAATTAATGGAGCCAGCTATTTTTCTTTTCCCTGTGGCTTAGGTTAAATCTAGAACAAAGTGGAGACAGAAGGATACTACAGAAAATTATCGAGCAATTCCATTTGATCAAAGACCAAAAACCATATTCTGTGCTTCACAAAAGCCTTGGGTTAATTGATAATCGTACAGGGTGAGCAAAAAAAAACATACTTATTGCTCTGCGGAACACCATACCTGTAACAGCATTTAAACAATGCCAAAGTTAGATTTAATAATAGCAAAGTGCCCATACTGTGCATACCACAACATTCTCTTCTGGGAAATTCAATGACATTGGAGAGGCTGAACACAAAAGTTTTGACCAATAATCTACATTCCTTACCTGAGACAAGGCCATTGCAACTACACGCAGTGTGTCCTCAGGAGTGGCTGATGTGCTTTTACTCCATTCCATACATACGTTGTGAGCCCACACAAAGTCTTCGCTGTCAACTACTGAACTTAAACTTGTTTTGAAGTAATAGCCAACATTGATAGGAAGAGAATGCAGCTTTGGGATACCAGCAAATTCTTTACTGTCAGGGGACGGCGTGCGAGAGCCACCCCCCATCTCTGAAGCCAGGTATGGCCGGAAGATACCACCATTGGCTGATGGAGACGTAGCAAGCTTTGATATAGGTCCAAATCTACGAAGATCATCACGGAATAGGTAGCTGGAGTCATCACCACAACAAAAAATGCAAACTTTTGAGCTACGGCGGTTGAACGGATGAATGCGCCCGTCTTCTTTAGAGCTATAATAGAAGTTCTGAAACTAAAACTAGATGAAAATAGATTTTCTTTTTCATAGATCACAGTTCACAACGCAAGAAAATTTTTTCTCACAATAGATAAGAATAACTAATGGCAAAGGCAACCTCCAATCAGTATGTACATATATAAATGGCGAAAAGACCCAAAGACAAGGGGCATTATGTAGGCATTGAATATTGCACAGTCTCTTATACCTATCTATCATGAACCATTCCATCAACATAACGAAAAAAGGCCAAAGGGAGCTCATTATAGAAACACTATATATTACTCATTCGCGAATTTGTCTGCCATTGATAACGAACTGATGTCACCCATCAGAACTACTATGAATTGTATGGCTTTGCTCATGTAGAAGAGAGAAATTGCAATGATATATAATGCCCAGAATTCTTAGAGAGTCATCACAAATGTCTCTAGATACTCTGCATAATACTGCATGCAAGGTACAATCAACTTTAAAATGTTCGCATTCATACCTTGGAGACCAAGTGGTATCAGAGACAGATCCAGCAGGACTGCGAGGTATGTGAACAGGGTACGACATCTATTGAGAGAGGAAAATAAAACAACGCAATCATATTGACAGTCAAAAAATCTATACCCATTTGCGTCGTCAGAAAAGCGAGGCGCAATATGAGAACAATTCTTTAAAGAATATGGAGAGTATGGCAAGATCATCAAGATGTGGTCATTGCCCTAACGTTTTCATACCTTGCTTCTGAATTTGCACTTGTGAAGCTTGTCTGCTAGCATGCATAAATGATAGCCGACGTGCATGATGACAAACATCTCAGAGGAGTTTGCCAGTGCATACTATACAATACGACAAACCTGTTCCTGTTCTCAGTTATTCTTGAAAGTGAATACTGCCTGTTGCAAAGGTGGGACCAATCAACTTCAATTTTGTGATATCAATATAACATAATTTTAATATCATGACAAATAAATTTATTTTGAACATCTGGTATCAAACTTATGGTACGCAGATGTATGGTTTATTCTAAAATTTCAGAGTATGGTCCCAAACTGAGACGAAAATCTGATCGGCACCGTATTTCCCTACAACTATCATATACGAAGACTTATCTATCCCTAAAAGGCTGCTTTCTCTAACTTTTAAGAAGGGTGACATCCCACACTACGGCCCCTTTTTACTCTAGAACAGGACCTGCCATGGCGCATGAAAACTTTCTTGGCAGACAATAACGCATCATCGATCCTGTCATCTATACCCTGTTTCTAGTTAAAAGACTTGTATTACGAGTTGCCATCATATAACGGGTTCTTGATACTTGAAGCAATTTTTTATGAAGAATCTAAGCAATAATCATGTAACACATTGTTTTCATGACAGCCTATTGGTTGATGGTGAAAGCACAGGTTGTTCTTACGAAAGTCACAATGGGGATTCAACTTGGAATCATGCCTACACTATGAATCTTGATACAAATTGGGTAGGTTTTTTACATTAACCTCACCACCCAGACCTTCAAATGATTTTTTTTGCATTTGACATCAATCACATCCATGCCTAAATAGAGAAACCAATAGCAGGTAGATTAGAACCCTGTGATTGCGTTTGAACATGCGCGGTTGGCATTTTTCACTCAAAGTTCACACAGCTAAGCAGGATGGATGCAATCTTGTTTTCACCATTCCTGGTTGGGAGAAATCTGCTATTTCGGATAAGAATACAAGAAGACTGTAAGTTTTTGCATATCCTCTCCTCCTACTGCTTAGTTTAGTCAGTTTGCTGGGTTGAAAATAGAGTATTTGGCAAAGTTTAATTTCAGATATTGGTCGGTCACAATGACCAACAGAGGGCAGTCTATTGTCGGTCATTAGCCTAAATCTATCGGTCATTTAGATTTTTCGCAGAGAACAGAAGGTACTCTTGGCTTGAAACAAAACGTTAAACAACCTTGGATAATTGGGGTCAATTTTCACCCAAATTTTTACCTTTTAACTGTCAAAAAAGCATGAAGTTAGCAAAGGTTTCTGGATACTACGTAATGAAAAAAGCTAATCTGTATATGCATCCATTTATAATGAACTTGATTGGTTCAGACTATGGTCCCACAAATTCAAATCAATGTTTTCTGCATATTCAGGTCAGCAAAAATTTGCAACTTGTGATACGTTTCTAGCGCATCTTCTTAAACTTGCAACGCTTTGGAGCACTTTTGTGTCAAATTTGGCATTCATGCATTTGGCAGTCAGTAATAAGATAGGAAGGCCGGAGGGCAAGAAAAAATAAATTTGGTATGCCGGGTGCTATCATAGTTTTCTATCAAGGTTCTAACTCCCTGGTTCCAAGCAAAATCAATGGTATACATAGCAAAAATGCTAAAATTTAATAAGTTTTCAATAAATCGCATTTTCCTTTTAGAACCAATACACCAATGTAAATAGAGTACATAACTATTTATGATAAAATCTTCATCAGCTCCCCTCCCCCCCCAGTTCCAATTCTTTTCTCCCCTTTTTGGCTGAACCCCCCTCGAAATTGGAATTTTGCTAACTGACAGCCACCCCCCTTTCTGGAATTTGTAACATATGTCACCCCTTTAACTAGGAACGAGGGTAGAAACTATATGGACCAGCAAGTAAAAGGGATGAGCTTTGGCCTCCGTATGCCGGGCATCATTTAATGCCTGGTTATAACTCTAGACTCACCAGACAAAAAAGATATGCAGCTAATTGTTCCAATTAGGAAACTAATTGCTTGTTTATGAGATTAGGGTGAGCAATTTGAAAATGGTTTCCTACGTCTAGCATATAAATATGCAAAGTCTTACCTTCCGTTCCTTAGCTGCACGAGCCGATTCGTCATCATCACTTTCCATGTCCACAGACATAGCACGTTTTGGACTACGATAAAAGCAAGATTATTTCCAGCAATTTTGCACATAACAAAAACGAAATAGAAAATTTTAAATACAAAAAGGTCAAAATACATTAGGCAATTCCTTAACTTAAATACAACTGACTGGACAGAAACAAAGCTTACTTCGTAATGTTCTGGAAGAACCTTGTTTCATCCAGCACTGTGTACTTGAGGGAAGAGAAATTGACACAAAATTTTGCAAGCAAAAACCATACGTGTACAGAGCTCTTGTAATCAACAGTACTCGTACAAGATGTCAACAGCTATGCAAGTGCCTTTGCTTCCTCACGCAAATATGCTCAAAAGAGTACTATGCTTTTCACATACCATCATAACAGACAACTTAGCACTAGGAAATTTCAATTATTTACTAAGAAACAATGGGTGACACCCATCATTTTCCCAGTTCTTGGATCAAACACATATTTGTATTTTCCAAAAAAACCAATCACATCTTATGGCCAAACAGAATCTGTTTTAATGTTAATTGTACTGAGTCTCAAAACAATGAACGTGTGGAGGATACTTTTTTAGGATGATCCATGAAACAGTGGACCAACAGGCATTAGGTGAAGTTCCAAATGGTGTTATATAGCTAAAACAAAAATCTGTGAATCCTCAACTGTAGAAAACTCCAACCAACCTGCCTTTCTTTCCATAGAGGACATCATCAGAGCATGAACTGCCATTATCGGAGGGAGACTTGATTTCAGACGGACTTCTGTAGTATTGGTGATAGGAGGTAGATGGATGAACCATTGATGCTGAAGACGGAGAACCGTAATAGTCATCTGTAAAGTGACACGGCGATAAACATAAAGATATGGAACAGCCTAGTAGTCTACTTTTTTGTGACATGATCACTGGCTAAAATGTGACAAATGCATATTGATACCAAAACTTAACAAGTCACATAATTAGTGGACTCCAGCAAACTTAATTGAGAATCTCTGCGTCAGATCAAAGAGGAGAATACCACGTAAGCCATAGGATTTGCACCACAAATGACAAAAACACCCTGAAGTATTCTTGAAACATAATGAAAATACCCTAAAACAGCCATTATTGACATAAATTGCCACCCACATGCTGAACAATAACATATTCCCAAAATATGAAGCATGGGCCATAATATTATGCTTTGTTGCCCCTAAGATCCACGCCAAAAATGAAAAGATAAACCACATTTGGACACATGTTGACACATTTGGAAAAAACCCTGAAAATAGCCATTTTCTGACGTAAATCACCACCCACATGCCTAACGAGATTTTCCTCAGACAACGTACACAGACAGGTTGCTATGTATTACACCCAAAATGATGAAAAACGGATGAACCGTTCATGACATCTGAAAAAACCCTGAAAACAACCATTTTTGGGCATTAATTGCCACCTGCAAGCCAAACCAGATTGTCAGGAGACACGAGCATATGGTTCAAAACATGAGCAGAGTTGCTCCGAATATCCAAATCAAAAACGACAAGAATCGGAGGAACACTTTTTGACGTCTTTGGATCAAAAACCATGAAAAACGCAATTTTTGGACTTAAATTGCCACCTGCAAGCCAAACAAGATTTTCAGGAGACACGGCATCTTGTTAAAAACATAGGTAGAGTTGCCTCTAATATTCACACCAAAAATGAAAAGAATCGGATGAACAGTTTTTGACATCTTTGGATCAAAAACCATGAAAAATGACATCTTTGGACATAAATTGTCACCTGCAAGCCCTGGAACAAGATTTTCAGGAGACATGACATCTTGTTAAGAACATAGGTACAGTTGCCTCTAATATTCACACCAAAAAAGACAAGAATCGGATGAACAGTTTTTGACTTATTTGGAAAAAAACAACATAAAAACATCATGTTTGGGCATAAATTGCCACCTGCAAGCCAAACGAGATTGTCCAGAGACATACCAAATGATTCACAACATGCGAACAGTTGCCTCAAATATTCACACCAAAAACAACAATAAACAAAGAAATCGTTTATGATATACGTGGAAAAACCCCTGAAAATCGCCATTTTTGGATGTAAATTGCCACCCGCAAGCCAAATGAAATTTTCAGGAGACATAACATATGGATCAAAACATGCGTAGAGTTGCCCGTAATATTCACACCAAAAATGACTTATTTGCAAAAAACCGTGAAAACGCCCTTTGTGGACGTGTATAAATTGCCACCTGCAAGCCGAACGAGAGTTTTCCCAGATATGACATGTGGTCCACAGCATAACTACTATTGCCCTGTAGTTTCACACTAAAAAACACAAACAAGTAATGAACAGATTTTGAAATATTCTAAAAAAAACCCTAAAAACGGCCATTTGGGGGCATAAATTGCCACTTGCAAGCCGAACAAAATTTTTTTTCAAAATTCTGGCTCCACTACTTTTCCTCAATTACAGATTGTCACCTTCATACCAAATTTCAGAAAAATTCACTGAGCGGTTATCCGGGAAAATGCGTTGGTGACGGAGGACGGAACGACAGACTGAAGGACAGATGAGCCTCATTTTATAGGACTCTTCTGCTAAAGTGGGAGTCCAAAAAGCATGTCAAGGCAATTCTGCAAATAAAGCATGGATCATCTTGTTATCAGATGGTCCGCTTCGAACCCTTTTTATAACCATGCGTGATCAGTAATTCCTATTATATATACTTGGATGGGATTGATATCAAAATCTAGCAAAAAATTTCTCTGAAAATAATGAAAATATTGATATTTGGTGCTCCAGTAAACCACTGTAACTACGGTTAAAAAGGATCAAATGGATCAAAGCTCTGGCCGACTGGTTTATTGCTAAACATTTTCTTTGGAAAGTACTATGTTGCATAAGAACAATTTTCAGATTTTAGGCATCTATACTAAGCGTTTAAAATTACTTAGTATCAGATGAGGTGAACCTCAAGTTACAGTATGACAGAACTGCAAAATGTAGAAAATGCAGTATTTAAACCTGTCCCCAATTTTTCTCATCCCAATTCAGCTTTGGACACAGTTTTAGGTGTTAAACAATCAAAATGAAGTTGTTCAATAGACTTCGGTACAAAGGCACAAAAATAATATCTTTGGTCCAATTTAAGACAAGCATGGTCCTTCTAACTCTAACATGTTCACCGTGCAGCAAATCTCATCTGAAACACAACTGCAGTTTGGCTGATAAACCCACCAAGAGGCCAGCATTTTTCGGCACAATGCCACTATATTTCACCATAGAGCATCCAGATATTCTTCGTTGTGATGAAAATTCTCACTCTATTCTTTAGATGCCCGAGTCTCATCAATGCTGATGGTTTCCCATTGTTATTGTCAGGATACAAATGTGCATAAGATAATTGCCGGGGGGTAAATGTTCCAATGCAATTCAATTTAACTGACAGGTAGCAAAGATACGCATCGCAAACAGTTTTCTGAATAGGCTTCATAGAGAGAAATATGTGACACCCAGAGTTATTTGTAACAGCGAACACCTGCGTGTCAGTTGTATGACATGGGAAGAAAAAGCTTCCAACAGCCGTAAAATACTAGTCACTTCACTCAATATGCACTCACATGGGTAAGCAAAGAGTTGATCTGATAATTTTGCTTAGTATTTATGAGTTAAAAAGAACTATTTCTAGTCTAGTCCAATGCAAGGTCCAGGGTGAATCTAACAAGTCCTTCCCCCAGCTATGCCAAGTCACCGAGCTAAATGTGTATGCCATCCGGCAAAAGGTACCTACCGCAAATTTTTTCTACCATTTTTCCACCAGGAAAAGTTACAAAGAATGACCACCATCAAAGTCCTTTTAAAAAAGGTTTTGTTTCCGCGAGTAATTTTGGCCCCCTCCTGTACTAACAGGGTCAACAAGTACTCGCTCTCAATGCAGTTCTGAATAAAAGCTACAAGTCCAATTCCGCACAAACAGAGCATCACCAGCACATCTCCAGCCAGTTATACTAACCTAGTACCTTTGCAGTGTTCCCTATGAGCCAAAAATCATACCAGCTGTGCAATTAACAACATAACAGAACTCACCTTTAGGTGATGTATAACGAGAGTGTCTTTCAGGAGTAGAGAAAAGTTCACGAGGAGGAGACGAGTAAAGAAGATGCCTTGATGGAGGCGAAGTTACAGTACTATCGCTGGTGATGTTGAGCCATTCTGAAACAAACAAAAATGCAGCCTTACAGAATTTCAGTGCTTAAGTTGGATACAACAGGCCATATCTTAAAGACATAACTTTTACAGATTCCTCAAAGGCAGATAATAGGGAAATACACAAATACAAAAGTCTTAGATACTTTAGTCACTGGCAGATTGGAAAGGTTTATGCTCTTATTCTTTCAACAGACATTGAGTCTATTGATGGTACTAGACAGGGGCAGAAGCATTTTTTAAATACAGTAAAAATATCTCCTAAAACGATGCCTTGGATGTCATAAACAGTGACTCTGCTCAGAGCAGTATGTACAATCTCACTTAGAACAACAAAACAAGTGTTGCTGCAGTACTTGATTTGATATAATGGCAAAAAATGTGCAATAGTGAACATCTGATATTAATAGTGATAGAAAAAAACACAACCAGATGGTGATCAGATCTCAGAACTCAGACAGTTGCATCTCAGTGGAAATTATAACATGCTGAAGAAGCAAACAACAAGCAATCTTTTTGAAGGAGTCCTAGCATAGGAACACAGAAAAGTATTTTAGACTGATCCATGCCACACATCACAGCAAAAATATCTAGCATGTGTCTAAATTATTTAGTATGGTGCTTGTCCAAAACCCATGTCTGCTCTTTATTATTAATGAGAGCAGGGAATCTCTTGCAAAGCACAGGGATAGCAGGGAGTGAACATTTATGTGAACCCTCTCAGGCAGCGTTTACAGGCTCCTGCCACAAGACACAAAAGGATTTATGATCAGTCTTCAAAATGTGGAAAATCAAATATGGATGCATGCAGAGAGTTCTCAAATCATCAATAAAAAGCACCGTGCTCAGAACATTTTCTAACTTTTAAACTTATGGTCAGAACATCTGCCCACGCTCAAACAGGACACGCCACCAATTGATGTTGTAAGTCACACTTAACACAATCAATTCATCTCTTCTGCATAAAACTACTGACATTTCGGTCAACAGCTTATTCATTCATGAGGCCAAATGGTCAAAGGCTTTTTACTTGTTTGAACAGACAAATATGAATGGTGGGCAGGTAAATTAACACTACATGAAGTAGAGTCTGATCACTGCTCAGTTCCGGGGGGAAGGGGGCAAAAACCTCACATCAGACTTACGGCGGAGATACACGGCAACCTGAGAGTTGCTAGAATGTCATTAAACAAGATGACAACTGTTGACAACATAGTTATAAAAATAGAATGTGTTCTGCACCACTGCTTGCAACATGAATTACTAACCAGAACACTAGCGTACATGATAACACTGCAAGTTGCCCAGTCTTATACTGAGAACTTGACTGGGAAACAATACAACATGTGCTCACAATTTTTTTGCAATCAAAAGACCTTTGATGGTAAAAATGTTGGCCATCCAACAACCTCATTACACCTATCAGCACCAGCCTTTTTTGTACCCTGTTTGATGTGCGGTGCAAACACAAAGTAAAAGTCAGTGAGGTATTTTGTCGATGGTCTGGAGTAAATTGCCAACTTTATGAGAACCATAACCACTGTAGGGTTACCTGATAACCGATGCCAACATTTCTCTATACAGGGGCTGCTGCCCTATTTTCGTGTAGAGAAATGACGGTTTTTCAAGATGCGATCACAGGTGACAGCCCGCACGCAGAAAAACTCACCATCTGTTCTCAGGTAACTGTAGGGCTGAAAATTCAGGTAAAACATGTCTTAATAATCAGGTATGAAAGTCAGAAAGTCTCAAACTGTAGCTTTCATGGTTTTTGAGAAACTTTCATAAAATTGAAGGGAGTCATATCAACCCCCAACTCCCCGGTGCAAATGCGGCTAGTAAAATTTTCCCATCCAACCCCTCTTTGTGGGGTTTTCTGCCTGAATAAAAACTTCACATTTTCCTTTGTGTGCA
The DNA here is from genome assembly GCA_027575255.1 of Scolionema suvaense. Lineage (NCBI taxonomy): Eukaryota > Metazoa > Cnidaria > Hydrozoa > Limnomedusae > Olindiidae > Scolionema > Scolionema suvaense. Next base: position 11,863 of record JAOBRC010256464.1, read on the forward strand.
GAGGGGTCTCATCCTATTTTGAATGAGACTGCCATAAAGCAATCTTAGAATCGTGCTTTTGGAAACAGTTACAAAGTTTTCAACTGATGACTTGATGGTCCACAGATAACATATGAGGAACCATACAACGCAATCTGAGCTGAAATTGTTCACTTTCTGAACTTATCAGCTAAGAATTCAAGGCTTTGTTTAAAAGATCGCAGTAATGAAGCAAGAATTATCAATCAGAAAAGATCACAAGGATAACCAATAAGGCTGAATACTAGTGCCGTTATCAATAATCAATAATTAGTAAATGACTACGCAAAACCTTGCAAAGGAATTTGGAGAGATCAACAATTTTATTCTGGAAGCAGTTGGCTACTGCAGGGGACAGCCAGGTCAACAAGTTCTAATCAATGTAGAAGTGCCCATGAAATGAATTGAAATTTCATCTGAGATTCCGGCACGCCAAACATCTGAGATAGCTCCTTTATGTATCAGGTCACACGCAAAATGTCAGACAGAAAAACCAAAAGGGTCAAAAACCAAGTCTGCATCAAAGGCCTGCCAATAAGAACATAGCAACCTAGCCAAAAACCTGCAAAACCTAAATTTACAGCCAGGAAAAAAAACAACAAACAAAAGCCAATCACCATGGAAACCAGAGCATTAAATATGCAAAATACTATAAAAGTAGGAATTTCAGAAAACAAGCACATGGTCCCACAAATTAAAGGAACCTTGACTCATCATGTAAGGGAAGCTTTGAAAGCCATGTATAAATTATGCAGACTAGGCACCATTTGTACTACTAATCAAATAAATGAACCATAGCTCAGAAACAGAGGGACCTCATCAGACACTGAAATCAGAAGAAAAATTGAAAGATTCTAAGGGACCCCGCCCTAGATAGAAACACTGTCTTCAACTACATGTATTTCAGAAATCTGGTACACACCTAAAACTAGACCAGTGCTAGTCACCTAGCACGAATTCTGCATCTACTGAATACCCATGGAAAAGAGCGCCAACAGCGAGCACATTCATAATCCCCTTTCTCCCTCCTACTCAGCCCATTGGCACACATTAGTACAAACTATCCCACTTGCAAACTCTGACTTCTAAATTACCATCGCATGGTTCGTAACATCAGCATTGTTGCTCTTACATATCAAACCAATGAAGCAGTCACAAACTATCTTGAAAAAAACAGCAAAATTACCATTTTTGGATGTGAATGGCCACACCCAAGTCAAATGGGAGTTTTCTCAGGTATGTCCCATGACCCACACCATCACTAATATGTCCCCTGAGATTCACACCAAAAATTACAGAAATTATTGGAGTCTTCTTGAAATAATTTGAAACCAATCCTAAACATCACCATTTTTGAGTATCATTTGCAACCCAAAAACTAAACAAGAGTTTTCCCAGATATGACAAATGGTCCATTCACATCATGATGACTACCTTAAGGGAAGAAATTTTCGCGGGAAGAAAATTTGGCAGATTTTGCGGTTTTTGGGCAAGCGAAATTAAATTCCTTCTTTTACCTCCAAAAATGCTCAGCCGCCAAAATTAATTCCCACGAAATTTATCCGTCATTGAACCGCGAAAATTACTTCAACAAAAAACACAGAAAACTGACAAAAATCTTAAAAATAATGCAGTCTTCATCAAATTCCTTTGAACTAAGGCTGACTGTCTCTAACAGTGATAAGTTCAGCATGCTAAAATGTTAGTTTGATGTAGAAATAACTTTCCAAAAATTCAGGACAAGTGTTCAGCCGCGAAAATTTATTTCCGCCAAATGCTCTGTTTAACATTGAAAGTGAAAATTAATTCCCGTGAAATGTCTGCAAAATTTGACTGTAAAAATTAATTCCCGCGAAAATTTCTTCTCTTAATAAGGTATTCTTGCCTCAAACAGTTGCACTGAAGACTACGTAAAAATAATCAATAGGTTTTAAAATATAATATAACACCTAAAAGATGGCCGTTTCGGAGATGATACTTTTTCCTCAAAATTCAGTGTCATCATTTTGTTTACATTTACTGATCTTGACCTTCATGCCAAATTTCAGAAACACCAACAGAGGAGCTATCAGGAAAAAAATAATTGATCACGGACAGATCCACGTCCATAAACAGAACCACCAGCAAGTTACGTCTAGCATTTTAAAAAAATCAAGTCCAGGTAATCTTCAATACCACAATGTGGTTTGCAATTTGAACTTTTTTCTATACTTATGATACTTTCCAACTACAAATTGTCCCTCTATATGACGCCTCACAAAATACGAAGAATACGAATAAGATTTTCCAAGAAATGACGCATGGTTCATAACCTACGTATTGATCTTCTAAGACTAACACCATAAACAATAAAGTAAGGAACCATTCTTGAACTACCGGAGAATTACCTCTAAAAATAGCCACTTTGAGATGGAAATTGCAACTCGCAAGCCCTGCAGTGTTTCCCCTAAGATTCGTACCAAAATTTACAGGAAACTAATGAACTATTCTTCAAAAGTTTTTGAGAAAACCCTGAAAACAGTCGTTCTGGCAATTCTTGATCCTCAAAATGCTTACATCCAAGCATAATTGGAGTTTTCCCACGATTTGAACGACAGTTTCATTAGATAACTACTAGTTCTCTGAAGTTTCACACTAAAAATTAAAAATCAAATTAATGTTTGGATCTAGACGTATTTTGAAAAAACCTAAAAATAGCCATTTTGGGACATAAGTTGCCACCTGCAACAAGAAAAAACTTTGTTGAAAAATCTGCCTCCATGACTGTGTTTCCATAATTCCATTGATTTTGACCTTCCTGCTAAATTTCAGAAAAATCTGCGAAGCAGTTATCCAGGAAAACATGTCGGTGGCGGACGAAAAGACAGACGGATCTCATTTTGTAGGACTCTTTAGCTAAAAAGGGAGTCCAACAACCAAGAACAGAAAACATGCACACAAAAGCATACTTAACTTACGATATACAGAGAAAAAACAGAATGTTTGATAAGTGACCATATGAAATACGGAGAAAAAGCTAATAGCAGCATAAAAAATTACATGACTTGTAGCTTGATATTACCAAAAAGGTAGAAAGAAAACCCCATTTGAAGGGTTCATCAGTTCCATCTACTTCTCGCATAATTTTTCACTACTTAAGTCACACATTTGAAATATAATCTAGAATGAAAGCAAGACAACATTCTAAAAAGACACTCCACATGGTACTAGATCTTCAATAAATTTCAATTTTCTTCTTATTCTCAATTATGCACATAACTGATGTCATATGGGGCCATATCCAGGGTCTATGACTTTCCTTAGTAACTCAGCATTTAACCCTATTTTGTCTGAGTGTTTTACGTACATTAAATACCTGGGGAGTAGAAACTACCCCTACCTAAAAAGATGAAAAAACTACAGCTGAGACTTCAAAACTTTGCATGGAAATAGCAGCCACAGTGTAGTTTCTAAAAAAACATTTGTTTGAACTGCTAGATCAGCAAAATTTTACCGGCATCAGAATTATTTTGAAAAAATCAAAACGTTAGTCAAATTTACCTACGCAACAAAATCTGAGTACCGAAATCCCAGAAGTTGGTTCAGCGATTGCTGGAAAACTTAAGCACAGTGCTTAAGAAAATAATATTTGGTTATATGGCTTTCTGTTAGCATGGCTACTTCTAAAGGATACATTCTCTTTTATAAGAACAATTTTTTTAGAAATGAGCCTCAAATTTGCCAACAAACCAAGCTTAAACTTCATCATGAAAGCCAAAAACAGTAACACTATTTCACAGTCAAGATGACAAAATTTCGTAATAAAGCTAAGCCTTCATCAGGATGAAGGTAAATACCGATAACTTTTTGTTTTGATATATAGTTCGTTTGTTAAAGAACAAAACAACTTTACGTTACAGAGTTGGCCACATGTCAAGCCAGTCTTATGACAAAAGAACAAATTAAGAACAATTGAGACTGAAAATCAGAAAAAATTAAGAACAACGATCCTCAGATCAAATTTTCTGGTTCTTGTAAAAAGAGTGTAATTTATAATAGGGAAATTGTGTGACTTCTATGAACATGAAACATGTGAAATGATAAATTGGGTTTCATTAAAACCTTTGGGGGGAATTTTTAATCCTGTTTCATTATATGATGGGTCGCGCCAGCACTCCTGATTGCTATCTCAGTTCGACAGGGTGAAGTGATAAATTCGTGGTTGACTTATAAGATGGGCTGGTTGTCGATCTCAAATGTTAAACACACTCTTCAGATGGGACTAAACCATCTCCAAACGGTTTAAGTTTTCAAAAAGATGTTTTTTTCAAGATTATTAAATGTTCGAAGGTTGAGAATAGATCTGAGAAACGTTCCCCTTATCAGAATTGATCCCAAAGCACTAACTTCATATCTGTGCCTACCCAGAAGTTTTGTTTCCATAATATATTTATCTTGTCCATTTATCTTGCCTATGCTACTGTTACAGTTAGTCTACGTATTACCGTAAATCTCTTCAATATACCCTCTCCTCTCGTAACTACACTACACGTAAAACGTAGCATGGGCGGAACCACTTACACTTGGCTTATACAGCAGTGCTGCACTCAACTAACCAAAAATAGATCAGTTTGGTGTGGCATAACTGACTAAAACCAAACGGATCAGCACTTCGGCAGAGTCAAACTGGTACCTGTTAATTCATTATCTATGCTACAATCAATGAATTTTGCAGCAGAATGTGATGCCGCCACGGCAAGCGCATAAATTCAAATAGAACTCGCAGAGCCAGATATTATCAGATCAACAAGGCATGGCACGGCTGTATAAACCTACTCTGAGTCGGACCAGGTCGAGATAGGCATTCTCTGTGATTTTATACATTGTGCTGGGCTCACACCTGTTGTTTTTGTCTGGCACGATTGGATTCATCCCATCGAATAAATTAGGCATTGCCTGTCCCAAGCAGAATACGGTACAAAGATTTCTTCCCATGCTAAACGCAGTCTATTACATCTCTCTCTTAGGAAAAGTCACTAAATTTCACATAGCAGCATGTTTTTTCCGCCTGTGGGAAACTTGAGGGGCAACCTATTACATTTGATATTCGATAGCAGCATGGGACGAAAATAACTCCAGAGTCTTAAAAAATGCTAAAGGAATGCTAAATCCAGGAGAGGGGCTTACTAACCCTTGACTGTCAATGACACATATACACATAATGGTGGACCCTTCAGAACAACCAAGGCATTTTGCGGTCAACAACCAGTGACACATATGTATTTAATGGCGGCTATAAAGGAGCGACCAGACGTTGTGACGAGGTACTGCCGCCATGACATATATGTATATATACGTCATTGGTCGCTGACAGAAATTCGCTGTGGTCGCTCCATTACATCAGCCATGACATATATATACGTCATTGGCCATTGACTGCAAAGCGGCTTGGTAGTCAAAGGGTTAAAAGGACAACTGTTTCACAAGGAAGTCAGATCTTTGTTCAACAAAACAAGAGATAAGTTGGACTTATTTCACTAATGACTCCCAGATAAAATGTGGGTGTACAATAGACAATCAACTTAAAGCTATATAGTTGAGAAATTCAACTACATTTTTTTGTAAGGAGAGAAAAGACGGAAGAAATCAATTCAACATACAATACTCTACCAAATGCAACTACACGGGCACTTTTACTTTGAAAACAGTCTACTATCACATAACATCTTCTGTGCCTTTATTTGTTAAAGACTGTGATCACAGTCTCTCATTCATACTCTCACTTATTTAGCCAGTCAAAAACAATAGACGTCATGGTAATGTTGACAGTGAAACCACACAGCATGAAGCAGATGCATGCCAAACAAAACATGTCCCCCTTGACACCTACTGGCCATCTTTGACTACAGACCTTTACTACCGGAAGAGCGGGTAGATGGTAATCACTGCTTTCAGAGACGTTTTCATATGAATCAGATCGATGAAAAAATTTTGTTGTGCGAACTGTTTTGAATTCGCAGATACGTTTTGGTACAACATCAGTCCTTTGCATGACACGATTTGAAAAATGAAATAAATTTTTAAAAATGAGACAAAAGATCAGTTTATACACTGCATGAAACCAGCATAACGTCTTGCATCTTTCCTCTAAACCTCCAAATGCAGTAACACTGTATAAAAATATAGATCTAGCTTCGACCTTAATAGCTGTTGTGATTTTGTTTTCAACATAAATAAGTCGGAAATTCAACTGAGGTCGGAAAAGTTATATGTTATAGTGTGACCCCCCCCCCCCGTCCTAAATTTAAGGGAGGGGGATAAAGTCCTGGAGAATGCCCAAGGGGGATAAAAATTCTTTTGTGAAAAGCCATAGCCCCAAAAGATTTTGTACGCGATTTAAAAAACATGGTTCTAAAATCACTTTATGGCAGTTAACTCTCATTCGAAACAAAATGAGACCCCTCTGGGCACAATGGAAAATGGGAACTTTTCATTGAGCAGGAAAACCCTGCAAAAAGCGGGGTATAGAAACATTTTAAAAAGGGGGGGTTGCAAAAAGGGGAGGGGAGATGATTTATTAAGAGGTGCATGTCCGATGGCCATATTGTTCGCCATATTGGCTTGTCCTTCCATACTGGGCAACACAAAAATTGACACGGTTTTCCTAAGAACAGCTAGGATTGCAAGGTAGAATCCGCACTACGCTTAACCCAACAAGGGCAGGATGTTTGCACATCGAGTTAGCTACTGGGCTTGGCCCCTTTGAAATCAAAGACCCTCAATCAATCACCTTACAACTTGGTAGGATGTTAGATCACATCAATAAGCATCAAATTAGTGTGCAGCAAGTGTTGCAGGTGGCCTCATTGTATCATCCTTACTATTTCCATATATGGTCATTTCTTACAATGTTTAAAAAATAAACAGCTATTTTGTATTTAGTACAGTATTTAGTGTAACGTCCTGGCTTGAGTAATTTTCTTCAGTTGTTCATTGTCGCAACATGCCAAATGTGTCGAACAACAGATGTTATCATGCCCAAAATAGCAAAATATGAAAATTTTCTCAGCACCGTCTGATTCCTCCCAAAATGATAGGGAATGTCTCATAAAGTTACCAACAGTTTCACAGTGAGTGCTATGGCATTAATTTATTGGCAAAAAACACACGTCAAACATGAACAATGGGGAATACTACACCAAATCTATATCTCGACTTCAACCCAAAAATCTTGTTCCACTACATATATAGAACGACAGACTCATGCACACCATAATTTGACGCATTTTTCATATCATGGAGCGGTTTCTAAATACAAGAACATATTTTTGCACCATCAGGAACAGAAACCACCTTCCCAACTTGTTTTGGGAGGCTACTAATTGATTTTGAATGTGGATCAGGTAATTGCCAGACAGATTTTTTTCTTGCCGCTTCGCTGATGGACACTCAACACATGTGAACGGTGAAGACAATAAAAACAGCAAATGTGTTGCGTGAAGCTACGTTCAGAATCTGTTTTGGAATAAGTCATAGTTTTAATATACTGTGGTTGATCACTTTCCCATCCTTACTTTGTGAAAAGAAAGGTATAACAATTTTTGTTTCATTTTAGTGTAAGGGAAAGGACTAGCCTAGCTCAGTGTTTCGCAGTTTGTTCGTTTTTAAAAGCTGTTTGTGTTACTTGAGCGGTTTTGATGATTACCAATTTACAGCAACACTAGAAAGAATACCTTCTTCCCTTCCTGCTGAAGCACCAATACGGTAAGAAGAGTGGCGATAAACTTACACAGAAATTAGGCTATTGTACGTACAGAAAACATTATGCAACATGAAAAAATAACGCCAGGAAGTGGTTCTGACCCACCCAGCCTGGGTCTTATAGCTTTTAAATTGTGTCTATGTCTCTAGCCTTGATCTGTTCTGCATATCAGTAATTTGTCAGGTGGCATCATTCATCATGTAGCAGTGGTGTATCGTAAGGTTTTTTCCTTACTATTTCTTCATAGTATTTCTTCACCAGTCCGCCAGTTGTCTTGGTTATCAAGCAAGGTACTAATGCACTTCAAATATATGCATGGCCCAAATATACACCCTACTGGAACACGCTTTGCCAGAAAATCATCATCACGAACATAAGGGATTTAGACTGCATAAAGTTAGCTAGTAATTTAGTAAGGCAAAATAAAATTGTGACCATGTGCGTAGAAGTGCTTTGAAACCTTTCCTGCAACATTTGTTGCAATGAGTAGATACTCAAAAAACTGTTGAGCTCATGTCTTGCAATTCGTTTTCTACTTCATATGCCTTTACAGTCCCATGTTCTCTCAGAATGTTTCAGTAGTCCATTCGGGCTAGCAGTAAAGAAATGTCACTAGCGCTGGACTATCGGGCAAGTGTTAAGTTACACCACTGTGTAGTCTATCTGAGCTTGATTGCACACCTGAATGCCTCTGTGACACCAGTAAATGCACATTCCTTCTTCTACATGTCATCAAGATAATTTTTAAAGAGCTCGAAAAAATTGTATAACGCCCCAGTCAATTAACACTCTGTATATCATAACCTGCATATGTAGCTTAGCACAAATTCGAGTTTGGGGTTCGTCAGCAGGAGAAGTTTGCTCTGGCATACCCAAGCCTTTGATAGTTGGAAACCCTGCCAATTATCAACTGCATACATTTCATCCACCTCTCAGTGGGTTACAGAACAATGAGCTTGTTCAAGAATACAAAGCTTTCTTTGACAAATGTCTAAGAGTCTCTCCAACAACTATAAGCAGGGAAAGTTCCGATTGTTGATATTTGTCCCGCTAGTATTAGTCTAGAGGATTGAGTTTCCCTCCTTCCATGACCACAAGAGACATACCAGAACTCAGTCACTTTTTTGCATTTTCCACATGCATCAATATACAAATACAGTCATCAGATGGTATTAAAATAATATCGTGCAAAGGATTTTACGCCTAGCATTACCTACAAGCAGGCAAAGGACAATGGATTCTAAAATTCTTCTCTGCTAGCCACAGTCATTTCCAACGACCAAAAACGGAAAAAAGTTTCACATCTCACTAGAGCATGTATGACACGGAAGACTCTATTTTTAGAGAGCAAAATGTTAAAAGCAAGACTTACCTGGAGGGTTCACTTTTTCGTAATGGTAAGGATTTACACAGATATTTTCATCTTTTCGATCAAATCCATAGCGACATGATTCTATACTGCGTAGCTCAATCTTGTGGACATCAGACCATCTCCAGATTCGCGTGTAAATTACATGAGGAAAGTCTTTTCTCTCACCAACCTGAAGCCTCCCATCTAAGGTCCGCTGCACTGATGCGCATTTGGATTCTATAGTTCCTCGAGATACAACTGCCGTTATAAGTGCATCTAGTTCATTATATTTCTTTTTCAGTTTCTTGACAAGGGACTCAACAGCGCGGCGAACAAAAGTATCTGTCTCAAGAATTCCTTGACTATGAGCAAGTGTGTGGCACAGTAGGTGCTGGACAATTATGGGGAAAGGGTCAGCTGCACAAGGTATTCGAGGTGGATAACTTATAGCTAAAGCAAGATCAGGAGGAGGAGGAGGGTGCCCATTGAAGGACGGCAGAATCATTCGAGGATGGCACGATGGTCGTGGAAGCACATGTGCCATGGCAGGAGCATTATCATGAGGATAACATTTATTACATTTTGTTTGAGTGGGATGATGGTGGTGCTGATGGTGGTGATGAAACAGAGAAGAGTCAACTAAAACAAAAGAATATGAATGAAAAATCAATAGTCTATCAAGGCAAGACGCACGGATTACAATCACAATGTATTTCATAGAACATAAACAGCCTCAACAACAATAGCAGAAGCACTGCAAAAAATGCCTAAATGCTAGGGGGAAACACAGATCTTTAGACTTACATATGGACGCAAAAACAGATAGCATACCAAATCATAA
>JAOBRC010256465.1:0-14121 GCA_027575255.1 Scolionema suvaense
TCCATTGGGACTTAATTTCGCGGATGACACCCAAATCCGCGAAATCCGCGAAATTTAATCCCCGCGAAATTTAACCCCATTAAAGTACTCGGCACTGGCGCTAATTTTTCGCCGAAATGTTGTAGAATTTACTATCTAATTAAGTTCAGTAGAAAAACCGTTTTTGAATCTGCGAACTCACCACTGACAATATACGGCGATTCTAAACTAAGAAGTGCAGCTGCGATATTGGTTTTTTGGCGTGCAAAATTTAGGCATCAGCCTTCCCTTAGTTGAGTCACGTTTTAGCGACATTGTTGATGCTCTCAACAGCATTGGTGGTGAATTCGTGTGGAATCAACTATCTCTGCCGCGTTCATTATTCCTTTCATCGCACGAAAACGGATCTGTTCATCGTTGTTCGATTTGAACCAATTATGATGGGGTTTTTCGAATTTACAACTTTACAACGACGAATTGCCTGCTCCCAGCCCTAGCGCACTTTACTCGTTTGCTACGTCTGCTAACAGTGGGCACTAATGTTATGTAGCATGATAAAAATTTAGCAAGATTTCACGAAAACAAAACAAAGGCACAGCTACTAATTATGCATGTATCGTAGCAACAGCTGGAAAGCGCACCAAGATTCAAATTTGTTTATTGCATTCTACGCAGTATGAAAGCAGGTTGCAAAGCTGTCTGCTGAATAGGGTATTGAATTCGTTTGACGTAGCAAATTGCATTAGCGTACTAAAGTGAGCAGACTGTGAGAGAAGCTAACTTTCTCGAGCAATCTGTGAACAGGCTAACGACGAAGCGAAGGCCTGGTTTTGTAGGTGACACGAGAAGTTTATATTTGTTGACACTCCTGTCGCACGATCTCTACCACGTGCTTTTGAGGCAGGCCTTTCACGCTGAGAAATAAAGCGGTTGAGTGGCGAGCATTGAAATTTTGAATATTTTGATGGAATGTGCTAAACATGACTTCGTTTTGTTTTTAAAGTTGCAGAGTTTAATATTTACTCGAAAAAATAGCGGCAGAGACGGAAGAAGGGCGATACGTAGTTTTCTTCCTAATTTTCACTTGTTTACAATTGCTTCAACGGCTAACGTTTGCTTTTTGAAAAGTGTTTCGAAGTCTTTATTGGCTTTGGAAAGGAATATCTGCGACGAGTAACTTTTGAGAAAGAAAAGGTAAGATAAGTAAAGTTGCATAGAATAGACATAGGATGAAACTAATCGCTAGATATAAAAGCAACGTAAATGAGTCAAAAGCAAACAAAACCAAACAAACGACGAAAAGTAAATATAAGAAAATTAGAAAAAGCAAAACTGTATCACAACTGCAGAGGTATTAGAAACATATTCTATCACACTCACAGTAAGAACTCGTCAGACGCTGCTTGTTTAGTCAGTCGGACAGAGAACAATGTGACGTGAAAGAAAGACACAAAAATTTTAGGAAAAAAGGTTTAGGAGTGCCATGTAAGAGGTTGGTAAGGCTGGTGCACATTGATTTTGGTTCATTAAAGGGGGCCTATTACACCCCTGCGCGATTGCGCTTGTACGCCTGAAAGTTGCCCTTAAAACCGCATTACGCTTAAAAATTGTCAGCCATTACGCAATACGCCATCTAAAATCTTTTCTTTACGTAGTACCACGCCTTAGTGCCAGTAATAGCTATGTCGCACGATCAGTAAAATCAAGGAGGTTTAAAAAAGAGCCTTCTTGGTAAAATGAATCTTGAGATTAAGTTTCCAATGACCAATGACAGTGATCTGCAATTGTGAACCTCCAATAGAAATTAAGTTTACTAGACGTATTTGTTCCTGAGTAAATATTTTTTTTCTTAACTTTTTTTTTCTGGGGGGGAGGCGGGAGGAAAATTGGACGTAAGTAAAGTTTCTCAGGTATGCTACGAACTTTGAAAATCTATGAGACGTACATTTAATACTTTGTGAGCTCATAAAAACTATCTGAAGGTAAACGTCAATACTTTGAGTAAAATTAGTTTTATTTAACTTAAGTAAAACAACCACTCTTTAGAACGCGTAAATTAACCATTCAATCTTCATTTAACCTGCTTTTTGGCAAATTAAAATTATAAGGGCTTGACGAGGATCTTAATTTCCGGTAGATATCGAAATTCCAGAGTTGGGCATCAGCATTTAGATATTTTTCTTTCGGTCGTGCCTATAGTCGAAATACTTAAGATTTAGAGTGCTAGTGGCAGTGCTAATACTTTTCCATACATAATAACAAAATTCTTTGTCTCAATGATCCTATGGAATCTTGTGGTTTCGATCAGTGGTTCTGTTATTGATAAGTACGAAGTTTTGGTTCTAACTTATGAATAGGCAAACTTTTACCTTTTTTGAAGGAAAGATCTTGCACAGTAAAATGACGACTTAGTAAGGCCATAGTGAACACCTGATGGACCCTGCCATTAAAAATTCATTCAGTTTTGCCCTCCTTCGCTTTGAATTCCAGAAAAGATTATCAGTAACTGGAAAGTCTACAATCATGAAGCTTGGGTTTTTAACTTTGCCAAATAAGGCCTGTTTTCAAGGGATTTCGAGCCTCATACGGTGCAACAGTTCCCCAACAGCTGGAAATCCACAAAGCACACTTGACCAAATGCCATTGCGAATCAAAAAGTATAGTCGCTTTTCGATGATGCTATGCAATTTCGTAATACTGTGTAGCAATACTTCGGGAATGTCCTCATCATAAACTATGACGTAAACAGTCTTCCAACAAAGCTTTGGTCAAATAAAGGCTACTCTAGCCCAACGGGGTTTTGGATCTGGGTAGGGGACAGGAAATGTAATTTGTTATGCACATTTGTTTTTATATAGACACCAATAAATCGAACATTAGCCTCGGTGTGCTTAGAGTTTAGGCGATTCCAGGCTGAGCTGGTGCTTAGGTGGTGCTCATTTAAATCCGAAACTTTTACCTCAATTAAAAGCTCGCAAGCTGCTTGTTTTTTTTTCCAGCCTAATCATTAGCGCTCATTCAAAATCAATTCATCAATTCATCGACATTGTCTTTTGAAAGGAAAAGGTCACCTTCTCAGGGCGAAGGATTTGGAATTTTGGGGGTTAGACTGGTTCACTGTGGAGAGGGTCTCCGTGAGGCGGTACCATGGTTGCCGCTGAAGGAAAAAATTTGAAAATTAAGATCTCCAGATTGCAGGAAAATGGACTTCCTGCTTTCTGGATTGTAACTCTGCTGCAAAACAGGGGCTTGCAAAACTACCAGAACATGTACTGCAATATGTATTTTTTTTGAGTATCGAAAAGTTTCGGAGGACCAGGTTCCCCTGTCCCCGCACTTGTTATGGCTCTACTTTCGCAAAAAGTTTCTCTAATTACGCTAATGAAAAGCCTGAAGCTGGGGTCGTGCTTATCCAGCGCTTAGATATTTGATGAAATCGAGAGTGGTGATGATTTCTAGCACCGGTGCCAATAAAAAGGATCACCGCTTTTTTGACTCCATAAGAAAACACATTGTCGCCATTTTTTCATGCAGTCCAGAAAGTCAAAATACGTGCATGGGAGAAATTTTTGCGTGGATTTACTTTTGCGGATCAGGGATTTGCAGAGAAAACGTGCGCAAGTAATTTAGCGAATGCAGATCAACGGAAAGGAGGAAGTTATCAACATGCGAATTGAGAGAAAGATCGAGTCCAAGTACATTGCTCTTGATTAACCATCGAAAAGTTAGTTGTATGCTTTTGATTAGGTTAAAACTTCACAAAAAATCGCAAAATTCCCAAAAATGAAACCGCGCAAAAATTTATCCCCTTGAGGTAGGTTTTCGTATCCATTGTTACTGACATCCAGAAAGCAATTCTGGATTGTACAAAATGTAATTTTATAGACACCACCACACCATAAATTGACATGCAGTATGCAGTCGTGAAGCACCAAAACATCATTCCTTGTTTTAGTGAATATTACACTTTTTTATAAGAACAAAGTTTATTAGAACGTAAGCCTTGAAGAGTCAAAAGTTAAGAATATGCTTAGAACATACAAGCCTCGATCAGAAAAATTTTGTTGTGTTCAAGTAGGATTCTCTGTAGATTTCACCGCAAGAGACCCACTATTTAGCTAAGTATCATATTTTGCCGATCCGTGCTAATTTTCCTCTTGATTGAGCACCAAAACCATGAATTTTGGTGACAGAGGTTTTCTGTAAAATACGCCTCAGATCAAGCTAAGAACATTTTTAGGCTTGATTTTGAGCTAAGTCAAGAACATTGCAGCCCTCGTCCAAAAAGTGCACTCTTATTAAAAAACGTGTAGGTTTCATGACGATAAGCAACCTGCAATGCAGAGTAAAAGCATAAAATGCATGGGAAAACAAGAAGAAGAAAGAAAAACAGCTGGAGGAACAAGAGTCATAAACATCACGCACGTGACGCGTTCCTTTAGTTTGAACTGGTGCATTTTTCTGCTGGACTGTTGATCTGCACATTCTGACGATGTCTTGTTGGACGTCTAGGTTTTCCCATACAGCCATTTATGCAAACGTATCCACTTATAACAATAATCGAATATTCGAATTCATTCTCATTGACAAAACTCATGTATGCAACATCGCATAATGATTATATCGAATATACGTTCGAACGGTTAGAAAATACATCTCAGATGCAGATTAAGAGGGCTGCATCATAAACGGTGGTGAATCACAATAATACTTTTGACGCTATTCAAGTACATTTCCGCGACTACGCAAGAAATTTTCCACTTGACGTCACCAATTTGGTGGCATTTACGTAAAACGCTATGAAATCTGAAACTGCCTTCACGCATGCTTTTGACTCTTGAAACCGCAAAACGCCACGAAAATTTGCCCATTTACGCACACCGCCCAGGTGTAATAGGCCCCCATTAAATGCTGTTGAAGATAATGTTAGTGAGTAGATTGATCACAGTATTAATGATCATTACGTTGTTTCAAGGAATTTGGTATTGAAACCTCGTGTAATGCTTACGTTGTGAATGCCAGTGTTCAAAAGGTAGTCGTTCGAGATTAGGCTGATGATCTTTGGATATGGAAGTTTTGTGAAAAGATCGGACATAGAATATCGAGCAGTCTCGCACTTTCGTGCATGTTGAAAGGACGGTATCATCAGTAACAACAGTACGTAGGAAAATATTCGTTCGCTGCTTTGAATGCATTGTCTAAATTATCCATTTGATTTGGCTGACAACGATGTGGGTCTTTAAGGGATCCACCGGCAAAAATATTAATAAAAGTTAAACAACTTACCATCACATGAATATCACAAAAACGTTCTCATTTCCACGTTCTTCTTGCACTATATCCATAAAATTAAATTTTTGGTTGCCAAGCTTCCCTGAGCTTCCCTTTCATAAGGAAAGAAGCTTGGCAAAATCTTTACGTCAGTATGGGAGTAAATCAAAATGGTAGCTGCGGTAAAATGCCAGGCTTATCTGAGAAAGTCGGCGCATTGTAAAACAGAGTACGAACTTCTTTACACCTTCAACCATCTGGCTCGGAACATCATAGTTCTTGTGCCAGCAGAAAACCATGTAGGATACATCTGGAGTTGTCTGGCGTGGCTTTATACTTGCAGACTATCACCAAAGTGCTATTGCAATAGATGACTTTCTATATCGTTCAACAGTTACCTGGATTGGATTTGCGATCGTTTCTCAAACTCCCCTCTGCATCATAACTTCTACTCTCAAAACTAAGCTCTGCGCATGTGAAAAACATTGATTCATCTTGATCCCTCAAGTATAGGATTCCTGCTCTGCTGCAATTACGTAATGGAGAGTTCATAAAAGAGTGCACCAAGTCCTAAAAAATAAACCAGCGTGCTCATTAATTGGACCAGTTCACGTGTGTACGCGTCAACGTCACATAATGATTCCCTGAGTTACATAATTTTCCGCAGACATGCTTGTTAGGAGCAGTAATCAAGAGGAAAGTTGTATTGTTGACAACAACAAAGTTACACCTGAATGGCTTCCACTGGGAATTACCATCGAATCAGCTACGTTGTATGAAACGCTGCTATTTAGTTTCAGTTTGACTGGAGGGGGAAATGGTGCTCTTCGTTGCAAGAGGTGTTTTGAAAGTTCTTGAACATTTCGAAGAGCTACTGCGGCTTGTTGAGCTATAGTGATCCTCGATTCCTGAATAACGATGAGGCATTCTTACTCCCATATTGACGTAAGTGCATTAATTAGCATACATAATTTGGTCCGAAATTGCTGAATTACTATTGCGAATATCCCAGAAAATCTTTCCTAAAATCAACTTTGTCGGAGTCGCATACAATGTCAGAAAGAAGTGACGGAAGTCTCCATGCTCATTTTTTTAGTATTTTTCATTGAACTTAACATGATTTTCTCCCCGTAGCCTGCTCGCAGACTCTTCGAGGACTTTGGGTAAGCGTGTAAGAAGCGAGGTGGTCTGTGAGGCAGGCTATTCGGCCGGGGGATCCCCGTAAAAGCAGAACTTTCGTCGATGGAAGTACTTAATGCTTGGGCTTTTGCAACATTACGTGGCAATAACACTTCACAGTAATTTGCATCAAAGTTGAGCATGATTTGGGTCGTCATGAAAGTGTCAGTGCTATTAAGAGTGTCTTGGAAAGCGTTGTGTCATTTGCACCCGATGATTATTGCGGAGAGTGCACTGTGTTTCTGGAGAAATGTGCGAATTGCTGATTGTTGTCCATAAAAGCAACCATGCGTCTAGATGAATTTGGATGCGAGACATGTACGTTCTTGAAAAAATCTGAATTGGATTTATTGGCAAGTAGATTTTCTGTGATGTTGTATAGTTTATGATATTGAAGTTGGTTCGGTTTCTGAGGTTCGGAAGGGTGAGAATTTGCCTAGTGAGAGTACGGGTTGTTATTGCACTTTTAGGCTAAGCTATCTTCAAATGCGGTCGTCCTATCAGTGTAGTATTTCCAGAGCTGACGATATTGCTTCTTTTTATTGTGCTTGATATAGAAATGCCTGTTGATAGTCACCTATTGCAGACCTGAAGACCACTTATTAAATACTATGAAGCAGAGGGCTAGGACGATGGCTTGTTGACGAACGAGAAGCGAAAGGTAAGTTTTATCCAAGTTCTCAAAAATGTCCTTGTCTCTTAGATTTCTATGGAAGTGGCGATCATCCTTGAATGGGGAGCGATATTTGCTCGGAGCTAGTCTCGATAATACATCTTCAGTTTTTCATCCTCCCTAGCTGGCTACGTTTGCAAGCACTGTATCGTCAGACAACCTTTTTACGGATTAGAAAATGCTTCGTCGACAGATATTCTCCATATCTTTTTGGACAAAAGGACCTGTGAGCAAGGTATCTCTATCTGATCAGCCTTACTATCTAGCCTAACTGAGCTGTAGCTTGACAGTTGCCATTTGCTTTCAATATTATTGACTTTCATTTCATGCAATCCATTTTAACGGGCATGTTTCCTGATAGCATGGTTCCCACACTCTGTTTTTAAAGATCTTAATGCAATAAAGTTGATTTTTCTGAAGATGTTATTGAGTAATATTTTACTGTATGACGAAACATCCGAGTTGCTGAATCTGGAAATATCGGAGCTATGGGTTTTTATTTGCCTTTACGTTTAATATATCATACTCCTAACTCTTTTGGGAAAATGGTCTGATCAGCTGCTAGGTGTAAGACCATTCTTTCTTCCTTGTTGTTGGTTATCTAGAAAATTATAAGCCACACTTTTTCTGGCCATTTTTAGCATAAGTCATTTGGCCTTATTTGAAAGCGCCACCCATACTTCGTGGCTCAGTTATTGATGAGAAAGAAAACAAGATAGCGACGACCGTGGGGAAAAGTCAAACCTATTTTTGTTTTGTTTTCTTTTTTCATGTTATCTTTATAGGTGTTAAAAATTTTTCTTCTTTTCTGAATCAGGCAAAGTTGCTCTTTGATTAAGATCTCCTTGTATTTGCACTATTAGTTCTCCTTTAAATGGGCGAAGTCTTCTTTTTTTTGCGATGGGTGGATTTCGGAGAAATCCGGCATCTAGGACAGCAGAGTTGCCCTAGCGTACGCCAAGCACTTTTCTGGTTGCGAGGAGAGCCAAGTGAGATCGGCGGTGCTCTTCCCGAACAAGCCTTGTCTGCGTTCTGCATGAGTGGGGCAGGATACCAGCCAGTGCTCGAGAGAAGGTCGCCCTCTCCGCAATCTGGGCAGGTAGCGTCGGCCTCAGGAGTGTTTCGCTGTCTGTTTGCGATTGTTCGGAAGGCTCGGGTGATGACCTGACCTTAAACGTGATAGTAGCGTTTCTTCTGCCCGTGAATCCATTGTACATAAGTCTGGGTTATTGGCAGTTTCAGCATTACAAAGAGACTGACTGATGGTACATATTAAGGCTGAGGAAATGTTCTCTGGACATTCGGATTGTAACCATTCAATAGCTAATCGGAGGGCAGCAGAGGAGGTAAACTGACATCCTCTGGATTTGAGAGTGTGGAGAACATGGGGTTGGGAGGGGTCTCCGTATGTGATGACGGCAGCGGCACCTCCATCATAAGACCCTCCTGAATCTTAGCCATCAGTGTATAGTTACTAGGTCCACTCGATGTCATTCTCCATCCAGGGGGCAGTGGGGAAAGAGATGATTGGTTGACGATTAAGGGCTTCAGCAGGTAGGCGTTGGAGTAAGGTTGTGGCCAGGTAACGCCAGTGGGTTCGACATACTGACATGTTATGACATACTGAATGAAGGCGAAGGTGAGTTTGCGGAGATTAGAATTTCCCCATTCCCATTCTGTATGAGAGACTGATCTCAGAACATTTAGTCGTTTGAGGATTTTGGCCGATATATGGTCAACATGCGCATTGAAGGTCAGTGCACGATCCAAGATTACACCCAGCAGTCGTGGGTGTGGATTGCGAGCTATGGGTTGACCGTCTACGGTCAGTTCGGCTTTCCATTTACTGTCGTTAGTCCAAGTGGAGAAGGTGGCGGCTTCATTTTTTGAGGCGTTGATATTTAACTTCCACTCCTTACTCCGCTGGACTACAGTGTTGATGCCGTCCTGAACCATGTCAGATGCAACCTGACGATCCTTGGCCGTTGCCAGTAAGGAGACATCGTCAGCAAACATAGCTTTCGTGAGAGTTTGAGGGAGGAGAGATACAAGAGAATTTATGTAGAAGATAAAGAGGAGTGGTGCAAGAACAGATCCTTGCGGTAGGCCTTGACAAACCACTCTTTTAGACCTGAGGGTGGAGGATAGCCTCCCCGTTGCTTGTCGGTCAGAGAGGAACGCCTTGAGCCACCGATCCATCTGGAGGGGGAACCCCGACTTCAAGCATTTGGTGTAGAAGTTTATCCCTCCAAACAGTATCGCATGCCTTGCTAAAGTCGAAGAGGAATAGGATAGAACGGTTGAGAGGTTTGGATTGGAATCCATCCTCAATTGTCTGAACAATCTTTAGGATTTGGTCCTCACAGGATCGACCTTGAGCGAAGTCTACTAAGGGGCAGTTTTACTGTTGCCATATTTAGTTCCGAACCAAAATTACGCTTCTGGAAGTCAACAATAAAATAACTGTGATAGCACTGAAAACCTCAATTGAACACATTTGTTCTGTGAACTATCTGCTGATCTCCAGGTAGCTTTTAAAACTCCACTTCTGCTTCCCGTGCCTAGTAAAAAGCATCAAACAAGTAACAGTGATATTGACAAAAAGTGAAGAATTATCTTATTGATGCATATTAATTAAATAATTTTTCCATCTTCCTACGTGACCTTGCTGGTTCAATAAAAATGATTTCTTCATACATTAGCTAAAATTACTGCAATACTGTGGTACCTGCTGTTGTACCTGTCAACCTGACCTAGTATTCCTACTCTTTCTTTTCATATCTTTTTCTCCTTCTGTCGTATCTTTCACGCTCATCAGAGACTTCTGCGGGTTCTTTCTTTACAATATATTTCATTCCTTCAGAGGCTGCAATATATTCTGGGACATGCGTAAAGATTATTAGTTTGCGTAGTACGGGAAGTTTTCTTGAACAAACTTTGTTCCTGCATGTATGTGATCCATGAATTGGTAAGTTGTTTGCTCTTCTGTCATTTGTCTTTCTGTTACATATTTAATTGATGACTTGATTTGGTGTCACCTTGTGTATATGTAGATTTGGATCTGTTGTCAAATATATGACTTTACTTGACTGTGTATAGTATCAACCCTATTTAGAGGGAGGGGGATCTGGCCATCCCCCATTTAGGCGGGGGCAGGTATATTTGCCTCCTCCACCTATCTCCCGATTGGGAAGTCCAAATGATATGAAATTTTGCATTGGTAATCTTTAGGCACTCAAGTTTCCAGAAAACATCCCCTGGATTCACTGCCTTTGCTCAGTTTGCTTCAAAATGACAAGGAGTCCTACCATGAGCGTGATGTGCGAGCCTGCTCAAAATGCATATGCAAAATACAATGGAGCAGTGTCAGACTACTCCGAGAAAATTTGATCTAAACAAGCTCAAATTTGGACCCAATGTGCATGACGAAAAAATGTTAAAAGCTGTCAAGAATTAGACACATATGTATAGCTGTTTAAAAGTTATCGAAACGTTTCGGTAAGGTTAGGGAGGGAGGTATGTTTATATAAATGAGGTTAAAATGTATTTTTGTATTCCACAGGCGTGTGCTGAATTGTAGCTTTAATTGCTTGTTTGTTATCTTGTACATCAGTTAGTGATAAAAGATTTGCATTGCATTGTTGACCTAGCACTTGCACATAAAGCATTTATTTCATGCTGGCAAATGTCATTGCTACATTGATCGCAATGACATGAAGTGGTGGAAACTCGGAATTTTTTTTGGATACTGTATACGTCCTTGTACTAACGTCCTCACAACATAGCTACTTCGGTTCTGGAGCATAAGTCATCAAACCACTCTGCGAAAGATCAGCACTTTGTTTAACAAGATAACACAAGTTTTACATCCTTGGTACAGTATTGTGAGATCACTATACTTGCTAGTTGATGCCTTTGGATGTTCGGAACTGTTTGATGGAGTCACAGAGGTGGGTTACAGATAGATACAAGTAAAGGAATCAAATTTGACTGCTCTGTGGGACTTCGTCACTTTGAATTGTGTTTGTATGCGCTGGTTTGTGATTATCAATTATCATCTATTTTGGTACGTTGTTCAGTCTTGGGGACTGTGATTTCATCCTCATCATATTAGGGATTCCTTGTGTTTCTTTTATTTGGTTTGTTTAAGTGGTTGATTCTCTTGCTCTTCTGTCAATAGCATTTTGTTTGTGTCTTCTCCCTACGTTACCCTTGAACCCTTGTTCTCTCTCTTCCTCGCCTGCAATTGGCTCGAAAGTGACTTCTTGGAAAGGCGGTGGTATCATTCCATCCATTAGCTCAGAGACTGTATGGCTTGCTTTATCGATGGCTTTAACCCAAACGGGGTTCACACATGATCTTAACTTGCCTGCGTTTGGTAAGATTGACCCACACAGAAAATACCGAGGATCTGATATGAGCCTGGCATTAGTTAGTTTTGTTCTGTGGCTTCTTATATAAGCACAGAGTTGGCCAGTTTTTCCTTTTTCTTTTTTGTTTCTTTACGTTAGTTGTTGACGTCTTGCTGGCTTGTTTTGCATGTATTTCGTCGTGGTTCAATATCTCTCTCTGTCTATCACGGCTTAGCAAGCCGTCTTGATAGGGTTGAGTATTGGGTACCCGTAAAACATGTTGAAAGCCACATCCAGAGTTACAAGTGCTGGCATCCAGATGGCTATTCAATAGTTACCTGAGATCACTGTTGTATACGGTTTGTGTACCAACTTCGACAGTGGTTTTTACTCTCCATTTATCCTTTGTCCTTTCATTTTGTCCTTACCCTGGGTGGCAGCGTTCCACAACTCTCCTGGGAAAATGGCTCCCCCTCTGAAACTCTTTGCATCTAGCAGCGTTGTTCATGACCAGTTTCGTGTGCTTTGTTCATCTCCATCATGAAGTTTGTCATACCTGCTCTAAATTCAGTTATTGGAACTGGGCTCTTTATTTGTTGGCTACATTCGACAGAAACGATACGATTTGTGGTGACGTCTTTGAGTATCTTTTTGGGGTTGGCGTATCTTCGAGGGGACAGCGCTGATTACTCCAGAGATCACACCCGCAGTTGTATTTGTTATTTCGCATGGTGGTTTCAGGTCCTGGGTGCTTTTTCTGGAGTTATCAGATATCTTTCGATTTGGCACTCATCCCTTAATGTGGAGCTTATATACCTCGAATCTACTCTCCACAGTACGAAGTCGCTTTCTAATTATACGTATCTCAATCTTCGTGACTGGTACCTCCTCTCTTATTCCCCAGTTTTCTATTTTCTCAGTAACTCCAATATCTTCCGTCATTGTGCATGCATTGTTTACTTTTCGATCTACGCCTGACGTTCTGGAGTCTTTACACGGGACTGTTACATGAAGATAATCTATGCAAGTGCTCTATCGAATTTGGGGCAAAGAGTGCCATGCTATTTCTATTTTCTATTACATTTTATGACATATGTAGACCTGATCCAAGTGAGCAATCATATACACTTACTGTTGAAGGATAGCTCCCAAACCAATTGAAATGATTCTTAAGCATAGCCATGTTAATCCCAAATATCAATTCTGAGGAGAATTTTTATCATTATAAGTGATACTTTAAGACGGAACGAGAACAGAACTCTTCTGGTTTTGCAAAGACTGAACTTTATTGAGAACTGCATAAGAATGATGGCACGATAGATAACTGCTCTATAAAAGCTTACATAATCGGGGGGTAACCTTCATCTCCCATATGCAATAACTCTTTGGTTTATTGGAAGTACCCCATGGAGTCCCGCCCTCAAAGAGGTCTGGCCGTCGATTCCGTGCTGGTCTAGTTGGTGCACCAAGGCTGTGATCTTGGGATTTTTGGGGGCCCGCACTAGATCCAACCATTAGTTGAATTTGTCAACTATCCTCATGGTTCCAAGTTCTCACGGACGCTAATGGATCTATGGATACGGCGACTATCCCGAAATGGGAAGCCTTTACTGCTTGGAGCTTGTCTTCTTAAAAAAACATCATCTTTTCGATACGTATTTCAGTACACTGAACTGTCTATTACATCGCTTATTCGTCACCATGGCTTCCTGTTTCTGAATTTGAGGATGAGTCATTTCTGAATTGATCTATATGGTGAGTTACATCTTCCACTCGCCATGACAATAACTGGATTGGGGGGATGGGGGTGTTTGTTGCCTTTTAAAGGGATCCTCCGGCAAAAAATCATTTTAAGTTGTCTGATAAATACTAAAAAAATGGGGATGGAGACTTCCTTCTGTTTTTTCTAATATACGAAAAAGCATTGACGAAAATAATTTTACGAACGACATCCTGAATAATTTGCGAATGCAAATCGGTAATGGTGGAGCAAATTACGTATGCTAATTAATGCACTCACGTCAGTGTGGCAGTAGATAACATGCCTCTAGCCTGTCGTAGGAATCGAAGATCACTATAGCTCAAAACGCCGTAGTCGCTCCTCGAAAATCTAGTACAGTATCCGATCACAACATCAACCAAACTTCTTCGTCTAAGTACAGTATCCGATCACAACATCAACCAAACTTCTTCGTCTACGTTCAGTTTCGTTATCAATGAAATGCACATGGTTCGATGGTAATTCCCCGCGGCAGCCAATGAGAAGCCACGTTGTTGTTTTCAACAAGGCAATTCTTCTCTTGATTGCTATCTGAACTCCGAACAAACATTAAGACGCCTGCTTTAACTTGCGTAACTAGGGGAATCTTTAGCTTGACACGTGCGCTGGTTTCATAGCAGTCACATACTTCCGCAAATCAGAGCGCCCGCCTCATGTGAATTATGGTCAAGCGAGGTATGGTGCACGTTCAAGCAGGAACGGGCAAAATTACGCAATAAGAATAGGCAGGAATCCCCAACTTGAGAGATGAAAATCAATGGAGTGCGTGTGTTTACTGTGCGCAGCAGGTATGAAGTGGAAGTCAAGATCCAGAGCGGAAGTTGAGCAAAACAGACAGCAATAGAAATCAAGGAATCTGTTGAAGATCATAGAAAGTCAACCACTCA
>JAOBRC010256576.1:0-14116 GCA_027575255.1 Scolionema suvaense
ATCAAGACGATTAAACAACTTATCATGTAGGATGATGGTGCCAGTTATGGAGATCGCATTT
The DNA here is from genome assembly GCA_027575255.1 of Scolionema suvaense. NCBI lineage: Eukaryota > Metazoa > Cnidaria > Hydrozoa > Limnomedusae > Olindiidae > Scolionema > Scolionema suvaense. Next base: position 62 of record JAOBRC010256576.1, read on the forward strand.
CCGGTGGATCACTATGACAATAGAGATCTGAAAGGCACTGAAGTCCTTCAGGACTTGGTTGGAGTCTGGTACAGACCCTTGAGTAAGCATCCAATGCCTCCTGCAAAACACCAGCAAAGTCCTCAGACACTGTCCGCTCAGACACATACCAGGCCATAACACAAAATCAAGAAGTATCCACCGACCATATCGTTGTTGCCAGATTTAACCTACAAACACAGATCCCAGTGCCTAGAACAGCCATTAGAAAGGGTGTGCCTGAGGTCACAAAACAGGCTTGCAAATGAAGCGTGCTGCATCAAAGTTTCAGAATGAAAGTACAGTGAATTGAGACTTAATGCCAGGATTTACCGCTACAATTGGACGCACAACTCAAACCTCTACATTCCACCACAAGCACCAAAGTCAAGGCTGTGCATCAACCAGAGTTAGGCTACAGCAATCGTCTCAAACTTGTAGAGCATTCCAAAACCAGGTGTTAAGCATTCCCTAGCACGTGCTTCAGGTATTTTTTTTACGTAACTTCAGTTCCTATGTTGCTGGTCAAGGGTACTCATTGAGTGTTTCACTCTACTTGTGTAGGGCTTCTACCATCCGGGTAGGGCTGCATGTTGGGCCTGAAAAATGTGCTAAAAGCCACTTTGAGAGTCTCCAGTACTGGTGCCAGGCTGCTTGTGTGCGGTCAGCAAGCGATTAGAAATTTCGCAACATAACTACTGATAAGAATTCCTGCCTCCACATGATTGTCAACTTTATGTCTTCTTTCTATTGACTATAGGTCACCAAGAGACAGGTGAGTACATGTCACTGAATAAATAACCCTTTCTTTGTGAAGTGCTCCTCAAGACGTTAGTCATGTTACTTGCCCATCTTGCAATTTTCTGAGCAATCTACATCTATTCATGCATTTAACAAGCACTTACAATAATTAAGTGATACAGTGCTCCAAGCGAATACAAGGCAATTTAAAAGAAGAAATACCAGTAACTGAAGAACCATAAGATTGTTTTCTAGAGCACAGTGATCAGTAATGGAATACGAAGGAAAAGAGCTACAGAAACATTTCCACGCAATTTTCAAACCTTTCACTTTAAGGACTTAAAATACAGTCCAGAAAAATCCTACAATATATAAAATATTGAAAACATATCCTGTAAAAACATGACTAACATGTAGACTGATTAGCAAATGTTGAACGAATGAAAACCTGGTAAACTATTAGCACAACGGGAAACACACCCAGCCAATGACACCAAGTACACTGCTTGCTCAACGGGAAACACCCCCAGCCAGTTGCAGTAAGATAGTACGGAAAATATTAACATCATAAATACGAATAGAAACAGGAGATATCAGCAACAGCAAAACAGGTCCAAGTTTCATTTTTCAGGCTTTTCAAGGTTTCTAGGCACAGTGGCAACCCTGCCTTTTCAGGACCCTGCTGCATGAAACTTATTCACATACGACATTTTCTGAAAGAGCTCACTGAAAGCAATAAACCCAATATAATTGAAAATGGTTGAATACAAGTGAAATAAGAGAAAAAAAAATGCAAAAATGTAGCAAAAAATAACATTAACCCCAGTCAGAAAAGGACCGCGTGACACACCCTCTGTTATAGCTACAAAGACCAAATTTGCACCATAAGAGGCGAAAGTAAATTTTGTTCACACTTTAGTAGTTTTTTCACAGTAAACAATAACAAGCTAGGAACGGGAGAGGATGGAACCCTCTCCCCTTGTTATGTTAACCATTAAAGAACTGTAATTGGTACACTTGAACAAATCAGAGACTGGACCACAGTGAAAACATAGTCGCAAAAATCCGACACAATTTTCCCAACGGCAACAATAGTTACTAAATGTACATGAGCAAGGTACAGAATGGCACTCCTACCTGCTAGTCATCCAACCTTTAGGCCAGAGCTTACGAACATCAGCTTCAAGGAAATCCTAAACAGCAACAAATCCAGAAACTGCTAATATAAATTTGCAAGTGACGATAACCTACGTCCCATTTGGTGGGTTCTATTTTTCATTGCGATCAATCTAAACATAACTTGCCGAAGTTGGTTGCTGCTCTTCTCTCCACGCGAAGCTGCTGAGAAATTACTGAATCCCAACACGTCTCAATCTTTAGGGCAGGGTTGCCACAGGAAATTGAAAATAAAATTCCCTGACTTTTCCCTGACCAATCAACAAAATTCCCTGACCATATGAACGTCCTTTGGAGGCTTTCAGGAACAGTTTAAGAAACTGCACAATTTTATGAAGTGCCACCAAAAAGTAAAATGAAGCTGCGGTAGGGTTGGTACAGCGATGGAATGTAAATACTACCTGACTTTCTTCGAATTTGTCTGTGTTTCCTCTGATTTCTGAGTCATAAAACACTTATTGCGCACTTGAAGTTTTCCACAAAATGGACCTATTATAAACTCATAATTGTCTTCAGAAGCTGTGCTGCTTAACATTTAGACAAAACACAAAATCTCCAGTGGCCATAGCATGCAACAACGTTTTTCATATTTCCATTGAGATACAACCTCAACACACTATTTTTTCTAATTCAGATTCACGAAATCGAATACGATACTTAGGAATTGAAATGTAACATAAAATGCAACAAGAATCTACTTAACGTGAAATGCAGCAAGAATCTATTTCAACATGAAGTGCAGCAAGAATTGATTATAACATGATGTGCAACAGAAATTAATAATAATACGAAGCGCAACAAGAATCAACTATAACATATAGTGCAACAATCAATTGCAACATGAAGAGCAGCGAGATGCAGCTGAAACAGTCAATTCTCAAGTGTGACATAACTAATGACGAATATATGACAGTTGCGAACAACTGAGCAACGTATCTTGAAAGAGATGGTGGTTTTCAGTGTGGAGACCAGCTCCAAGCCATAGAGGCTCCCCATTACGGGTAGGCCGCAGTATCCACAGGTTCTGAGAGGCACAGGAAAGCTTTGAGGACTTGGAACCATCAGGAAAGATGACCTTTTTAGAAAATTTTCCATTCTCATGGAACATATATTCATCAAAACACTAAACAAACATGCAATCCAATAAGCAATGAAATGCAACACAAAATAATGACTAAAAAAAGATAAACAAAGCTCAAGCCAACCAAAAATACTAAGAAATTAATAAAAGAAATACCAACAGTGAAACTATACAGGAACAGTAACTAGTCATATCATTTCTAAAACAGTTTGTTTCTGAACAATTTACATCAAACTTTGCAGTTACATACATTTTGGCACAAAAAATATCATCAGGATCTCTTCAAACAGTTAAAGGCATCATATCCCGACAGAGAGTCTCTGCAAAGTCAACTTCAGTTTCACATCACCTTGCAACGCAATTTTGAGGTACCAAAAGAAACCCACAGACGATTCAAGGAGTTAAAGTACCACTGGCCAACATGCTACTAAAACAATGACATGCCAATTTTTCCAACTATCTTTAGGAGAACACAATGTCATTCGAAATTCTTTGATCGGAACACATTAAATATCAAGAGAAATGTTTAAAAATGTCCATAAAACCAAAACAAGAACCAAGAAATAACATATTTTGAGAATGCAACCAGCATTCAGTAACGTTAAGGAAAGTGTAAATATGACATGGAACTATGATAATACAAAAGCTATGCACCATGATTACATGAATCAATACTAAACAACATGTATACAACAAACCTCAAGGGATATTTTACAGGGCAAAAGTGACACAGTGTGAAAGAAAAGGAAAGCCATGCCCAAAATATTTTCCCTGACTTTTCCAGGTTTTCCCTGACTTTTGCCTAAAACATTGTTTTTTTCCAGGTTTTCCAGGTCTTGTGGCAACCCTGTAGGGATTTCGCGCTAACCAACTGGAGCGAGACTCGAACCGGGAACCCATAGGATACAAGTCAGCCGCGTAACCAACTGAGTAAACCAGAGCCTCCGTAAATTCTCAGCAGCTTTGTGTGAAGAGAAGAGCAGCAACTGACTTCGGCAATTCGACACGCCTCCACATCAGCATCCAAATTCAACATAACATAACTAGTAACGAACACAAGGCATTTTGACCAAGCATATCTTTGAGCCATCAGAGATTCAATGCAGATGATAGCACCAGACTATCAACATAAACAACTGAAAACCACTTGATATAAAATCCATGCCATATGTCCATATCACAGTGCTAGATACATGGACGGCAAAATTTGACATTTAAATATCAGCAGAGAACTTAAATGTGGCACAACAGTGTGTTCAAACTTTGGAATGAACCAAAACATGAGGGCAAATTCCCATACTGTGTTGGCTACAGTGAACCACTTCACAGCCAAACACAAGTATCGGCTTCCCCTTATTCACTGTGAATTACGCAATAATGTTCAACATGGCAGCAGAAGCAGAAGTTTAATATCAATACCAGTCTCACTTGGTCTATCAACATTGAAAGAACATAGAGCAGAAATTTCGAAGAGCAAGGAGATATCACGAGCAGGGTTCTAGCCACGGTGGGCGGTACCACCCGGCACTCACGTTTTACCGCCCGGCACACAAGTCTCTATTAGCTGATTTCTTGGTCTACAAAGTTTGCTAGCATCAAGATCTTGCATGAATATTCTTTAAGACTACCAATATTTTCTCAGCTAACATTAGGCATCCATCACGTTGCAAACTCCGCATTGCAAATTAGCATGTCTACTGTGTTATTATTCGCGTCCTTGTGAATTTGATGGGTCTACAAGAGTAGCAATGATCTGTAATATGCACAATACTCAGTATTGCTTAGCAGTGAGCAGTAGATGAATCAGTATCAACACTCAATAATCATGCAATTCAAAATGGTGTTGTAGGTGATCAAGCTGCTTCGGCCTGTATTATTATGAGATGTTTTTATGGAACTTGTTTGCTACATCGCACGCGTAAAATGGTAGCCAAATGGAAGAAATCCTGAAGCCCAAGATATTTCAACGAAGATTTTGCTTGGAAACTTAAAGGCAGCTATAAGGCATCTGAAAAAACAGTCAATGTTGTACATAGAAAGGCAAACAGACGGAGACTACACAGTCGTATGGTTCAGTCAAGTGTCAACCCAACCCAGTTGTTAAGGTAATGCAGTCCATAAGACCAAGCAGCCTGGTGTGGCTGTGTTTCCTAAACTGAATAAAGGCAAACAAATATAAGACAGTTTCGGGCCTCCAAGCGTTCCCAAAAGCAATGTTGTGGCTCGCCTGGTAAAACATTTCCACCAACCACTAAAAGAAGTCTGGCAAGAACCCTGCATGAGCACGGAACATCACAAACAAAAGGTACCTTAATATATTCTTCAGGCGTCAAAGATCGATGCTTGGACATCTTATAGAGACCAACTCGCACTTTCACAACATCACACAGAAGCAACCTGAACAAGTGATCGTGTACAATTATAATAAATATTGACCGTGAACTCACATATCTGGCAGGACCAAAACAGCAGGGAAGCAATTTCTTTTTTTTGCCCCTATTAGCCTCAGGCTTTTATCAGGATCTCAGATCTGGTTAAGGTTCGAGTTAAGCAGTGACAATGAAAGGAATTTATAGACAATTATATTGCACACCTATCACAGGTATTTTTTATGATGGCATATGGTCTATTCCTTTGCTGACGTCATCATTTCATGAGACATGCTTCAAATGTAAGATTTTCTGGTATATTAGGAAGGTGTAAAAATGGCAATTTTTGCTTTTACATCATATAGTCACATAGTATTTCCAACAGTTTATTACAAATCTTGCAAAAACTAGTTTGGACAGGAAAAACAGGGTTGGGTCCCTCCCCAAAATTGTGCCAAGTAAGGCAATTTTATTTTTCTAAACCATCACAAAGACGGATAAGTTTTAGACAGAGTCAAATTTCATGAACTTCACTCAGAACGACTTGGTTTATTTGCACAGAAAGTGCTAGGGGGCCTAACAGGTCACCCCCCAGCTGACGGTATAGCTCGTAGTTTACAAACCAGTGATAGCCTGAATATTTATTAGTATAGTATATTATGATATCCATCTGTTTGACTTGCTATCTCAATTTTCGAAGTTTGTGGTTAAAATAGGTTACGTCAAGCCCCACCGATAAAAATGTACCTCCACTACTAGTTCATCCTTAAGTATGTTTTTCAAAATTGGCTACCCCCAGAAGGATGCAGGGGGAGGGGGTGGAAACCATAATGATTACGTGATTTAAAAGTTAAAAATAAATACTGACACAGAATAAAAAATCAACTCACATGACTACATAGAGTGTGCATTATACATGTACCTACAAAGTTTGCAACATCAAACAAAAAAACAGAGTAACTCTACGATCACTCACCAAATTCAAGATATTGGATGCTTACCTGATTTCATCTGTCCACACAAACTTTCGTTTTGGAAAGTTGTTCTTCTTCGTCCCGTCTTCATCTAATGAAGATTCCTGTAATATAAGACTCACAAATAAAATGGACATCAACACATCCTATTAAGAGGAAGCACACGAAAGACACGAACAACGGTCGAAGAATAGTCGTTTTCACACTGAGACGGCTTTATAACGGGGGATTCACACTATGGACATGTTGCAGTTTAGTTTGATCTGCAACATAAACATACAAACGCAAAACAATACAATTCATAAGTAAGGCCACTGTTATACAGCAAAGCTGAACAAGCAGTTAAAAAACTTTTGTGAACTTACAGTAAGCGCAGGAAGGCGCAAAGCAAAGCAATCCACCACAAACAACTGAGAAACACAAGTATGTACCTGCTTATTGTCAATCTTGCTTGGATCGACTCCAGTATTTTTCATTCTACAAACAAAGATAAAACATAAACCGCATGGAAACGTTCCTAAAATTAGACGCTTCACTGATAGAAACTCCAAAGTAAGAGGCTTTAACTCAAGAACAGGCAGCAGAATATTCCTTTATCCTAATTCCTATAAACACAAGTCATAACAATAAAAAGAATTGCTTTGGACCGTTCAGTCACATGCGACAGAAGATACTGTGGTAGTAGACCTGCGTACTTTTGTTCACAGTCAACGCTTTTTCAGGTCCTTCCAAATGCCTTTTAGCACAAGAGTGTGTTTAGATGTGTTCATAATGGGCTCAGAACAAGTGTCTTTCAGAACAAGAGCTTTTAATCTAGCAAAAGTAAAAAAATAGCTCATCAATCACAGGACAGTTCAGATTGTAGTGAAGTATACAGACATGTAAGCTATGAGCTTTGCACTATATGTTCAACTGTGCAGTCATACTCTGGTTTACAATAGAATAAGTGCCAAATACACATGAAAGTGTAGAGAAGGTAATAACTTACTGCTCACGAACTTGCTGCTGCAAGGCCTTAGCAACTTCTTCATCATATACTTTCTGCAGCGCAGGCATAACTGCTGCGACAGCTAAAAAGCAAAACCATTTAAAAAAAACATCACCAAAGGATTACTAGATTGACAAATACCGATTATTATTATCACTTGGCTAAAAACTTTGTTCATAAAAGTTACAATCGACAAAACATATTGAATAATAATAAAATGAAAAAGAAGTTACATCGTTCGATTGAACTAATAAGGCCAACACAGTATACAATATAAAATTCATTAAATATTTACAACTCGTTTAAATAAAACCAATATCACGAATAAAAGTTTTGCATAACCTGCAGGGGCATTGGTCAGGTTTCCAGTTCTTCAGTTTTGCTTTGAATTCATCAACTGTTTTAGCCGACTTAGCTTCATGCGGAATGAGGCTCCAAATTTTATGACCAAGGTATCATAATGATTCCGTTCCATAGTAAGTCTTATGAACAGTAACAGGATACCATATCGATTTGCTCCGCAGATGTACTAGTATATGGAGTGAATATATTTTTTCATAAATGGAGGATGAACCCTATTTTACATGGGTTTTTTTCGCGTTGAATATCATTGGGGGGGCCTGGGGGCCTGAAATTCCGAAATACTGAAGCAATAGCAATGAAACTTGGTATGTATGTGATCCTATGGATCACATTTGCATAAATTAGAAGTCAGTGACGTCATCGGTTCTTTTGGTACGTCGTAAAATACAATAGGTGGTGTGATAATTTATGCAAAGTACCACAAAATTATGATTTTCGCTAATTTTTGAGCCAAAAATACAAATTTAACGATTCTAGTGGGCTAAACCTATAAAACTAGTTGTATTACAGCTTCAGAGCCTGTAATATGCATGGAATAGCTAAATAGACTTATTTATTAGCCCAAAACACTCAAAATCAGATCTGAAAATTGTTGCTTTTTGAGCCAACTGCCCTCAACAAAAGTGCCATATCTCCATAACCACTAAATACTTTTATCACAATTTTGGCCATGATTTGTAATATAGGCATAAAGTAAAAGTCACAAAATATCAGAGGCGTACGGTATATAGAAAAAAAGATATCTGAGAAAAAACATATGGTTAACGTCTATGGTAGTTTTGATGTCTATTATGTATAGTTTCAGATTTATCTTTTTCAAGAAGTTCTAAAAAAACTGGAAGAATAGTCATTATGAACAATTCTTAACGATCTTTCATGAAGTTTATCTATTTTCCAATGCAAGGATTTGCAGTGGAACATCCATATAAGAGGACAATAGTTGAATAAAGATTCTACTACAAGCGTGCAAGCGCACTAATTTTCTGAGCAGCTTTATGGCATAATTCACAAATATGCTCTCGAAACTTTTGAAACTTCAGGGACTGATCAATATAAACTCCGAGAAGCTTTTCACATTGACCATTGGCTATCTGAAAGTTCGCAAAATTAATAATTCTGTATGTTGATTTACAACCAAAGAGAATAAAGTGACACTTTTCTTCATTGAGCTTCATGTTATTCGCTTTAAACCATGTGATGGCTACTTTTGTGTCTTTCTCAAGCGACGTTAGCACTTCTTGTACAGAGTTTTTACAAGCATACAAAGTGGTGTCATCTGCAAAATTGCATATGTTCGTGCTTTCACTAATAAACCAAAATAAATCATTGATAAATATATTAAATAATAATGATCCAAGAACAGATCCTTGAGGGACGCTGTATGTCAGTTCTTTCCAGGAACTGAAAGATGCATTGATTTTAGTTCTGTGTCAGCGTTCTGTTATATAGCTCATTATTAATTTCAGAGCACTTTGTTCAAGCCATTTGCATGTAGCTTAGCTATTAACAACTTATGATTTAAGATTTTAAAAGCTTATAGATCCTTTAACAAAGCTCCAGCGCTTCCATTGTTATCAAGAAAGCGTTTGATATTTTCAATAAGCAAAGATAAAGCATGCTGAGTGCTATAGCCCTTACGAAAGCCGCACAAAAGCGAGAGAGGTGGTCTACCCGTTGCTGCGAAATTTGCTGATGCATCAGTCTCTAAAATACTTTTGAAACTACTGGTAAAACACTAACAGAGAGATAGTTTTTTACAGAAGTACTATCATTGTTTTATAAACTGGAGTTATGTCGGCAACTTTAAGTTCATTGGGAAAGTCGCCAGTTGTAATGCAACTATTCATAATATAGCAAAGTACAGTACTGAAAATCTCTGAGCATTCTTTTGATCTTTTTGGCGGTATATCATTCCTTTGCGTTCCTTTATTCGTACCAAGGTGATTAATTTCTCTATTTATCAGATCACTTTGTACGTATGAAAAGGTAAAAGAGGAACTTCGACACATATTTGTAATCTTTAATACAATTGCATAATCTCTGTATGCATTTATGGCATCTTTAACAAAGTCAACTGGCTGATCTTGTGCTGAACCATTGTCATCCCCATTATAAATCCCAAGATAATCAACCGTGCTTGCAAAATAATTATTTGAATTTTTCAGCAACATGAACATCATCCTTAATGGTGTTTTTCGCTTCGATAAGACTAATGGCTTGCTCTCCATGACAGTTGTTAGAGATCTCAGGTTTAATAAGTTTCCAAAACTTTTTGTTATCCGTTACGTCCTTTTTGCTGGGACTTGAGAGACATTTTCTTCTCTCCTTTTTATAAAGGCGACTGCAATAGTTTCTTTGTTTCTTATAGGCTTTTTCGCTTTCAACGTTGTGATTACAATGAAAGCGACTTTCTAACCTAGATCTACATGATTGCTTTTCGCAAGGCTTTAGTCATGTAAGGTTTATGATATCTAAGACCATCTGACGTTCTTCCTGTCATAGCAAACACATATGTTTGGTAGTTTATTATGGGTTTGTCATAGGATTTCTTTCTGTCGTAGCAAACGCATTTGGTTGGTAGTTTATTATGGGTTTGTCATAGGATTTCTTTCTGTCGTAGCAAACACATATGTTTGGTAGTTTATTATGAGTTTGTCATAGGATGTGTTCAATGCTTAGGAAGATAAATAGGAAGTGGTAAGGATGCGTTTCGCGGTCGCGATGTTCTCCATCTGGAGAGAGTTACACAATCAGCAGAAGCAGCACGCCGACGGAAATGTGCATCGACCTCCTCATTGTGCATTCCAATTTTATTCGATTCTTGTAGATAACAGCTTGATGTAATATCTTTTAATTTTTGGGCTTCAAGTTCCTGTAACTTCCTCTGTGTTTCCGTCAACGTTTCGTGCAGCGTACGATCCAGATTAATACTTTGTGACCGGTCGATGTCGTCACCAGAACATCCCATACCTTGCAAAGCTATTTTCGCCTCATTCCATAAATTTTCAAATTGTTGCTCGGTTATGCCTTTACTGTGTGAAATTTCATTCCTTACACAACGAAGCCGCGCTAAGTTCGCTTCAAAGGAATCATTAGAAGCAGGTGGTAATGAGAGTGCTCCAGCTTGTGGCAGGCGAATCTTACATATGGTCGAAATGAGGAATACGAGAAGAGTGACATCAAAGTTGTTGGAATCAATAGTCAACGTACAGGTGCATTGAGGTCCTTTTTGATGTCCACAAATGCATTGTGGGTCTAGAACATTCCGCTGATCACCAGTCAAAACTTTTGAATTACCGAGAACTTTTTTCCATTTTTGATTGTGTAGGGTCTGATATAACTGAACTGGGTCTTCTGGAAGCCCCGTAGATTTGTGGAATATGTCGCGAAGTACTTGTCTACTCACAGTGAACAGTAAATGCCTCAACCGAAATAGATTTTCTTCTTCTTTGGACACAACTTCAACTTGACAGGCTGAAAACAAAATATATCAATTGACTTTCAGCTATTTACGATAGAAAATGTAATGAAGCAAATAATCAACCTGCTCGCAGACTTCTCCACAGCTTCAGCTTCTGTAGCAAACGGGCGGAGTGAAGCAGGTTATTACACATGACCAGTTTTATTCTTTATTTCAACGCAGGTCGAGATACGCACTGCACAATAAATGCGTATGTAACTAAACAAGGTATAATCTTTACCAAAAATGCCGATGCAACAAAATCAGTAACGGAAAATGGTCACATTAGCTTTAAGCAAAATGTACAGTTAAGAACATTATAGAAATCCTGGAGTTGTCTGTAAATTTCTATGTGGGAATAGACGTCTCACAAATCCTGAAGAAGAATACCAATGCCTTGTACACAAACCTTAGACTTAATATTGCGAACTGTTAAAGCTTAAAATTGAACCTTATTCCACTAATATTCCTCTTAGTCTGACAGGGAAAAGGCCTACATGTTTATTGCATCAAGAAGAACAACATACCAGCCATAACTTGAGTGAGCCGTTGATTCTTTTCTGTCTCGTTTTCGTTCTTCTGCATGTGTATGAGCATTCCTGTCGTTTACCATCTCAATCAGAGAAATACTAGAAGGAAAAATTGTCACAATTAAGCAACATTCTGCAGAATCGTTTATATATATATAGAGTAGAAACAAACTTAAGCAGATTAGTGCGCATTGAGAAATACTGGTTCCAAAGGTGTGGATACTCGTACAGTAAGTTACAACACACAAAAATTATAATGAGATGCTACTATCCTTGGGAGACCAAAATATGCTTAAATACTAGTTAATTCTGAAATCTCATCATATACCTAGGTGCTTTATTAGTATTACATGAAACCAACACCATCTAATAGTTTGATTAAATATAAAATGAAACACACTCCGAATAACAGCATCTTGATGGAATGATAATCACACCAGATCAAGACAAAACAACTCCAGGTTTGCCATAATTTTCAAGCCTATCGCAAGCTCATCCTCAGTGCATGTTAGACCAGGACTGAGGATGAACTTTTGGTTGTGCTAGATACGTCATTGTAAACTATTTTTCTTTCCAATCAACTATGTATTACCCATAAAACGGATCAAATACAAATTTTCAACTTTGGCACTGATTTTATAGCCGAAGGCCACCTTTACAGAAGATTTTACACAATGCAAGAAATAATGTTAATGTTGCTTGTCACATCACTAATACACCTTTTCACAGTTACGTTATTGGATCGACTGAACTTGAAATTAACCTCTCTAGCCCCTTCCGAATGGCAGATCCGCTGAACCGACGGAGGTAAATAAACCGTTAGCAGCAATTAGTGTTAGAGTAATTAACATTTCGCTGCTTCGAAATGGCACTTTAGTTTCTTCAAAGATTTCCTTTTTGCCTAGTAATGACACTTCCAACGAGTCGTTACAGTACACTAGAGTCGTTTTTCATTCTATAACGGTTTGTTTACCTCCGGAAAGGGCAAAGTCCAGGGGTAGGACTGAAACTGTGAAAAGCTGTATTCATTCGTAGTTGACAAGAGGAACAGTGATTTCCATGCTTGCTATGTCTGTAGGCATGTTAAGTTTCCTGATCGATCTGGAGCCCCGTACCCAGAGAATTTCTGATCTGACAAGTGTGAATTCTAGCTTCGATCGCAGCTAAGATGTCACAATGTTGAAGTGCATATGTTGGTTGAGAGCTAGTTTCGCTGCATGTTCCGTTAAAAAGCGTCCCATTTCTGGACTGCACCTTCCATTCTAAAGATTATTAACACGCTTTGATAGCACGTATATTTCGCTAGAAGAACATCTCCCTTGTTTGGTAAAAATTCACGTTTTCAATTTTTGGACTATGGAAGAACAGAATACTTGTGACCTTGTGTGACAGTACACCGTTTATAAAAAATCAGCATTCTCGATCGAATATAGGAAATTTTTTGTGCGTTTTCCTCACGTGAATTAATTGTAACCGCCATGATGGGCTTACATGTTATGTATTATTCTGCTTTTGGTTTGCCTCTGAATCATTTAATGATTTGCTAAATCGTTTCGTCGATTAGCAGCCTATTATAGGTACATATTGTGTACAAGAATTTCCCAGACCTATTGTCCCTACAAAAATAATATTTATTAAAAATATATGAAAAATAGTATTTTGGATGCATGCCCCAGACTTCCTTGTTCTTTCATGGTCAAGAACAAGAAAATATCAGCATAGCCTCACTGTTTAATAGATACCTAATTCAGGTATAAATGACTTCAGTGGTTTTGGCCATCATTTGGTTCTGCAAGCTAAACATAGAAAAAGTCCAATTTTAAGTTTGCTTAAAAAAATTGACTTTGCCCAATATATTTGTCCAAGACTCAAAAGATGCTCCTCAGGCCTAACGGGGGCACAAAGTGCAATATTTCTTAAAGTATTTAAGCTATATCAATGAAATTTGGCACAAGTTCAGCCTTGGATCCATAAAGCCTAATTTCTTTATCATTAATTTGGTGACATTATGATTGTGGCTGTGACGTCATTATTTATGCAATGTGGTGATTTTTCGATAATTTTCAAAAACCCTTCTTTTGCCTAAAAGTAACCCGAATAATGAATGTCAATGTTCTAATGTTGTAATCAATGTTTTATATTGTGAAAAGGACATTGATTTAAGCCCAAATATTCCCCAAGAATCCATTTTTAAAAGTTATGAGATATTTTGATGCCCTAGGCAGAACCGAGTCCAGAAACGTCCATGAAGATTGTTCACATTATTCAAAACTTAGAACAGCAAAGATATTAGCATTCTGTATTAAGTGTGTTGTCACAAAAAGCCTGAAACGTAACGTCGTTTCGAAACTGAAA
>JAOBRC010256687.1:0-14114 GCA_027575255.1 Scolionema suvaense
GAACAATGCGCAAGGCCTAAATTTTGAAAATCTTAAGCCTTGCTGAAGTAGAGAAAAATTTACCAGATGTCTTAAGCTCGTATTTGTTTCTTATTTTGTTCTGCTTCCCTTTCATGATAAACGTCCTCTCAAAAAAAAGTTTTGAGGTATAAGTGCTGCTAAGTCAGCAGAGGTGCAGATGAACAATTCCACGACAACTGTAAGTAGCAATCTCAAGCTGATGCTTTCCTGAGCTCACTGTGATCTTGTTGATGCCTTTTCCCGCGTTCGCTCAATCTGCACTTGCTTGCCCTCGACTGGCTAGGTTTCGTTGTGACGTTTCCTTGCTGTGTGACGTTGCAGTAGACTCTAGCCCCTACTTGGCACCCTACCTTATGCGGAAACAATTGACTTTGCTCGGTACAGTAAACTTCTATTCTTTCTTATGGGGGCTAATTTGCATATAACTATTCAAGTAAACAATATATATCCATGACACGTCACAGTTTTCATCTGTGTAGGGAGCCACGAGGTCATTGGTTGTAATCATCATTGAATTGTTTAATTCTGACCAATTGCAGCGTAGCTCTGACAATAAGAGCTAATTGAGTGATGATGCAGCCTGGGCCACGGTTAAGCTTGGTAACAGAGTCATAAGTACTGGAACCACAATATCTTCAACAGATCGTATGTACCGAAATCATGAGGTTCGTAAGTGGCCAGTGAAACAGTAAATAAATAATAATGCCAGGAAAAATCTAACTGGTGCCACTGCCCCCATGGCACCCCCTGAATCTGCCCCTGAGACTTCGAAAGTATTCTCAAGCCTATTGAAGGCGAAAGGGCAAGATCGCTGCTAGCAGCACAACAGGGAGCAGAAAGCAGGCAAAGATCAAAGTTCATGCCCAAGAAAGATAAATGTCCATGTACCATCTAGATTTTGCACACTGAGCAAATTTGCATATGGCGATATTCCTAATCCAATAAAAACTTATTGTGGCAATGATTGCGCTGAACAATTTGTTGGTCATATCGGCAATGAAGTAAAAAGACTATATGAAATGTATCCACAAAAGGAGATGACGTCCTTGCCTCAAGTCCAAGAGAAGCCGGACATGGCTGATGCTAGCTGTCATATATGCCTCAAAGATTTCAAGAACTATGAGGAGAATTAGAAGAAAGCGAAAGAGTTGCATGAAGGTACGGGATCATTGTCATTTTACGGGGGAATATCGAGGAGCCACACGCAACCACTACTTCACGATTGTATTTTACAGCTAAAACGTAAAAAAGAAAGGGAGGGGGCGGATTCCTCCCCCCTCGATAACGTTTGTTTCCAATAAGCAATAAGCATGAAACTTAGTATGTAAGTAGGTCAATATGTGACCAACACAATGACATAAAGTTTGGTCCCAAAATGCAGGTGGCAATGATGACGTCATCATTTGTTAAGGTCACCCGTATATTGATATGCTGTTGATGGTAGAAAGAGGTATTCGTGGAGGTATTACTCAAGGGATGAAATGTTATGCTAGAGCTAAAAATAAGCATATGAGCCCTGATTATAACTCTGAAGAAACCAGCATATTTTTGCAGTATGTGGATGCCAACAAGCTCTACGGATGGGCAATGACACAACCACTTGCATGGGTTTCGATGGGTAAATAGCGTGAATAATTTTACGACTGATGCCATAGCGAAGCTGGTGAAAAAAAATGAGGAAGGATACTCGTTGGAAGTTGACGAGAACATTCAAAGGAACATCGCAAACTGCACAATGAGCTACCATTTTTACCATTTTTTATCGGAAACAATGACCATGAGAAGAGTGGAAAAACTTCTTCCAAACATACACAACAAGAACACGTATGTAGTAGGCATAAAGACGCTTGAACAAGCTCTTGAATATGGACTAGTCTCAACCCTATCTTTTCCTGAACGGCAAAAGTTTATGAGCTGAAACGTGATGACTTTTAACATAATTTTATAGGCTATAAGATGAAATAAGAACCATTTTGACACTTTTTCGTCTTCTGTTTTTTAGCCTTTTTGGCACATTTTCACACATTTTCGCTGGTACCTGGATCAATTTTCACCCAAATTTTGACTTCCATTTGCTAAAAACGCTCGAAATAAGGCAAAAACTGCGTGCATAGCCTATGCTAATAGAATGTAATCATTATTTAGAGAAAAAAGCTTTAGTGGTTCAGATTTTATTGCGGAAATGTTTGCTGACGTCAGCAAAATATGAACTTTTCCCCAAACTCTTAGGCCATTTTCTAAAACTACGCATGTTCCTCAAACCTCTGCGAAAAATTCCATGCTTTCACCATGCTTTGTTCAGAAATTAGAATAGGGGGTATACTTTTGCCATCTCACTCCCCCAACACCCCTCCCCCTCCCGCCCCCCATATCACTGACTAAAGTACAGTCCAAGGGCCCATTGCAAATAGGTATAAATAAGGTACAAATAGTCATCAAGTTTCAACAAAGGACTTGGCTCAAGCCATATATCATGAAGAGCGCGTACCTTCGATAACAAGCAAAGAACGAGTGTGAAAAAGATTTTTCGAAACTGATGAATTTTGGGAAAACCATAGAAAATAAACACAGAAAACATAAAACTTGTTACATCAGAACAACACATATCTAAAGGAGGTTCGGAAGCCAAATTACAAAAGTTCTATACGTTTCAGTAAGAATCTGATCGGTATCGAAATGGGGAAAACAGAAATCACCATGAATAAATGTACGAATTTCATTATGACTACGTGAAGCCAAAGTATGGAAGCAAAGTGAACTTATGTTACATGGACGCTGATTCGTTTGTCTATGAGGTTGAAACCGAAGACTTCTACCGGGACATTGCAGGGGATGTCGAATCTCGATTTGATACAAACGGCTATGATGAAAAGCTTAAGAGACCGTTACCAATCGGGAAGAACAAAAATGTTCTCGGAATGATAAAAGATGGGAGAATAAGGACCGAGTTTGTTGCATTGAGACCCAAAATGTATGCATATCGAAAAATGAGTGTTCGCGTAGCAGCTTCCGAAGAGAGGAGCAGTAAAGGAGCTAACATTTGAAGACTGCGAGCGATGCTTATAGGATGATGATAAGGGTGATGCAAGATGCCTTCCCATAGTAAGATGCTTTCCCATAGAAAATTTGAGTCTTTTTGCGGATGGCGAAGTAGTTTTTAAAGTGGTTTATGGTGTGGAAATAGTGATTATAATCTCTCAACTTCGTGGAAGTTGGGAAAAGGTACTACCATATCGCAATTACAAAAATTACTGAAAACCCCAAAACGTAAACTTGTCAGAAGTGGACTACTTTTTTTAATTTTTCTGAATCTTTGAAAGCTGAATTTTTCATCACAAGCACAGGAAAAAGTAGGGAACATTTTCCTATGGTTTAGTGAATAATTTCATGTCAACAAATATTAGCCATGACTAAAAAAAATAATGCCTAAAATAGTTCAACGAGAAAAGTAACAAACAATCATAACTTTTTTCAACATGCAGACTTTTCAGTGATGGTTTCCATTAGAATAAGGCCTTTCTCTAAACATTATTTCTTCATACTTTAACCCTGCATTGATTGAGGCAGTGGGCTGGGAGTGGATTCCACTCACTGACTGCTTTCTTATGGCCATTTTTTCTTCAGGGGCCCGTTTGGTCTACTTTTCCCAAAACTAATCTTTGGTTTGAAGATAGATGTAGACGTGATTAATGTCTTGTTTCAATAAGACAAGATTGGTCTATAGTCATGCCGAATGACAGTCCTGTAAGTTGTGACCTTTAGGGTGTCCCCTAAGGGAAGGGGGAATGCACCTCCCTCCCCCAGTCACTGTAGTTTGCCAAAAAACCCAGGTAATGTAGGGTTAACGAGCCAAAACCAATATTTTGAATGATATCACTTTGACGAGGCATGTTTTTCCAAAAATGAACACAGCCCTTAAGTTTTTCTCACTAAAATACAGATTCAGGTATTAGTTGTTCAGTTATCTCCATCAAGGGAATTTGTTCTGTGCTTCAAAATTAATTTGTGTTATACATGCTTATTTTTCTAACAAGAATCACGAAAAACCTGCCATGCTTAATGTTTCTTGATTTTCATCTCTTTGAATTTGAGAATGTTTTTTAGAGGTTTTTTAATTTTCACTGCATCTGAATTTCGTGTCCCCTATAAACGTGTTTCTTGTAAGAACAAATGCATGTAGTCATCCTTTCGTTCTGGTTTGCAAAAAGCCATCCATGAGAATAAGCCTCCACTTGGCTTAAGCATCGTTCACAAACTTATGTCCACAAAAAGAATTCATCAATGCAGGTACATTTTCTTGAAAATATTTTAAGCTATCGTGTGCAAGAGCTGGAAATTGAAAAGATTAGGAAAACGTGTTCGATTGCTTTACGGTAATCGCAAATATAATTCTGCAACACTCGATCAAGCTTTGGCTGAGCAAAGTCACAGCAACTTTAAAGGGACACAATCTCATCCCTTTTTGCATAGCTGATATGAAGGTCCTGGTGTGCTCAGCATATGGGAGAAGTTTCAATGAGAATGGATAATTTGTTCAAGAGATATTCCGCATCACTTTTTCACTAGGTCGCAGTGTCACGACTGACGTTCGGTAGTTAAGCTGGCCCATTCAATTAGGCCACAATCACATTCAGAATTAATCTTCATTATCTATGCACGCGCACTATGAGCGAGAAGACTCGTGTGAAGTTGTTTGACTGGATTTATGGCGAAATTAATCGCCTAAACTATATAATATAGCTTGATTTGTTACATCCATAAGGTACTGAATGTGATCGGCAGATAAAAAAATAAGCGATTGTGTTCCTTTAAGCTGATGTATTTAGATATAACACCAAAGCTTAAAAACTGCTTGGCTGGATCATAGCCTCTCTTTCATGCGCTCACTTGCTCAGCCAATTCATTTGACGAATACAAGAAAGTGTGCGCAGCTGGGTGACCGAGTCCAAAACAAAGAATCTTGACGCATTGTTTACAGTGGTTAAGCAGATACATGCCAAACAAAGCATTCCTGCTTGAAAGCTGTCATCTTTTGACTTTAAAACTTGGCTACCATGCATGAGAGAACAGGTAGATGCAAATCGCAGCTAATAAAAGAATATTCGTGTGAATTAGATCGTTGAAAGTTTAGCTGTGGATGATTTGGATTTTGTAGTGTCAGCCATGTTTGTTTCTACTCTGCTGACCATAATTTGATCCGGCCCAACAGTCTTTAAATCAGGAAGTAATTTTGGCACTTGTATTTTCACATAACTGCATATTTTGCAATATGATTTACACATCTTTCCACACTAAACCACACATCACACAGTTGAGTCCTACCTCTGAAATGCTTCACGCATCGCTCCACAATAAACCACACATCACACAGTTGAGTCCTACCTCTGAAATGCTTCACGCATGGCTCCACAATAAACCAGACTTTGCACAGTTGCGTCCTACTTCTGAAAAAGCTTTACGCATAGCTCCACAATAAACCAGAATTCGCACAGTTGCGTCCTACTTCTAAAAAGGCTTTACGTGCAGCTCCAGAATAAACCAGATTTCACACAGTTGATGCCTACTTCGGAAAAGGCTTGGACAACAACATACATATCAATATGAGGGGATGAATATAATAATGCTGCCCCACTCTTTACTTCTTCTGCGGCTTCAAGTACTCCTACTGCTCCGTCATAGAATCCTGTATTCGATGTCCATTTTTGCGTGTTTGCCACATAAAATATATTGTATGCATCCCATACTCCAAATCGCATCTGTATCGACATTTTATAGAACACAAAATTGAAGAGACCACTTGAATAATGGACACTCATACCTTGTCTATATTCATTTATATGCTTGATGCCCGCGCCGTCGCAGTTTGGATTGTCCATGCATCTCATATAACTCGTTCCTTTTAAAATATCTTTCATAACCTTGTAGTCTGGATTTTGCACGCCATAGTAGTAGACAGCCATCTGTCCCGTCATATCACTAAACGATTCGTCCAATCCACCACTCTGGTCACGGTATATCAACTTAGACGTATGTTCTGTAATAGCGTGCGCTAGTTCGTGAGCAATTGTTCCCATATCTGTAAATGCATATGCAATGCCTCCACCGTCACCAATGACGATTTGATTGTTGACAACGTCAAAATATGCATTGTCATAGAAATGCGAGTAGTGAACATTAATTATCATTGGCTTCATAGGAAATGGAAAAGCGCCAAATAACTTATCAAACATATCTATGACCTTCACAGCATGCGCATGAGCGTCGTTTAATGGAGACTCAGAACCACGAGTGAAGTCGTTATTATGTTCAAAGCACGGGTACTCAAACGGGGTGTTGACATTTAAGTTGGTAGAACCAGCCAAGTTTACAGTACGAATATTCGTTGTTTCAAAGATGCAGATCATTTGTGCTTGGATACACGTATCACCTGAATGCTGAACACATCGATTCTCAACTTTCACGGAAAGTTTCGGTCTGTTGGTACCGTAATAGTACTTTCCAGTTAATGGATTACCACCTGGGCCTGTCCCCATGTTTAAAGTTTCCAAACGCTGCCACTCTTTTAATATGTTGCCGTTTATGTCGATTATAACACTGGGTTCGAACCTTTCGTCTTCAATTTTTAAGTTGCAATTAAAAGCTACCTGGGCCTTATTAGTAACAGGAGTTATGTATACAACTGGATCAACTGTGACACGAACTTCAAGCACTTTGTTATGTCCCTCCTCCTTAAAATGCAAAGTGCATATATCACGTATTAGCTTCATTCTCTTCGTGTTACGTGCATCGATCGGTCCCAGTCTCTGTTTCAGCTCTGCGTAAAATACTCCTGCCAATGTACTTGAGGTGCTCTGTAACAGCTTGGCATTTTCTGACTTTGTTCCATCTGAACTTTTGACAAGTGCTGGGCTTAAATGGGTGTATCGGACAACATTAATAACTGTAGCATCAAATACTCGGACGCCTTTATAGAATTGATCAAGGTGCGTGATGACAATAGCACCATTGTTTTCGATTACTTTGCTTCGTCTCACTAGACTGATACCATTTTTATTTTCAGTGGAGGTTCCACTGCTTTCTGTTATCGTTTGAATTAGATCTCTGATTTCCCGTTTGACATCTTCATTGCCTTCTTGATTCAGACGGATTTTCGGTACTGCTTGTGTACTTCCACAAACAATCAGCAGCAGTACAGAAACAATCAGGACCGAAGAACCTAATGAGAAAATAAGAATAGGAATTGGTATATCAAAAAGTATTCCGTTTTTCAGAGATTTAATAACCTTCACTGAACATACCATAATGATTTGATGTCTTTCTCGTTGTCAGTATTAAGTTTTTGCTTCATTTGGATATTTAAACAACTTTCTTTGGGCACATAACGTCACTATGAATAAAATGACGAGAAGTTGCAATGATGACAACATTATTTAAAAATGTTCTGGATATTTCGCTCCACCACTGTGGAGCATCATCAACTCAGTTTTCTGTTGATGATGCTCCACAGTGGTGGAGCGACATATCAAGAACATTTTTAAATAAAGTTGTCATCATTGCAACTTCTCGTTACATTATTCATTTGGATATGTATTTTTACCACTACCAGATAGTGTGCAAGCTATATGGCATTGCAGGTATCAGCAAGAGTTGAAGTCTATTAGGCACGCAATACAGAATATTAATCACGGGTACGAAGACGTTATGCAATTATGCAATAGACCGATATTTAGCATATTTCAGAAAACGTCAGACACAGCAATTGGCCCCTTTCGTCACGAAGTTTTTTTTCATCTTATAAAAAAGGGAGCCCCTTACCTCAGCTGTTTGGACCAACTACATAGTGAAGTGATAATAATATACTTGAGTGTTGTAGCTAATTGTAGCTCTTTGAGTAAGAATTCACGCTTTGCAAACTTTGTTTTCTTTTTAGAGACAAAAACAGGCGATGGAAATTATTAGAAAGTAGTTAAGTTTAATTCCTGGCCTTCGGGAAAACCTTTCTACCCTTCGTTTTCTCCGACAGTCTATCTTTTGTTCTGAATAGTATTCCAATCCAACGAAAAATTGAACAATTTTCACACAGTCCTCCGAATAAAAAGAAAGAGGATATACCCATCCAATAAAGCAAAATGTCTTCTATTATTGGTTGATTCAACTCCCAGCCAGAGCTGTGAAATTAACGAGCTCACTAAGAAGCTTAGCAGAGCTATTGAAATTCCATACTAAGCAAGACTGCATGTTTCCCTTCATACATTAAGATCATTATATTTTTGCATTTTCCACCCACATCTTTCCTAGAGTATCATGGTAAGGAGACATGCAACTGAAATTAAACTGTCACAATTATGCACAATTATTACAAAAGAGAGCTTTCAGAGTCCTTTCATTTTCTAACCACGATGATAATGGCCCCCTTTGTATGCAAACCATGATGTTTTGAAACTTAATGATACAATTGAACTTTAAACTTGCTTATTTGTGTATCAAAAGTTGTTTTGAGTTTTCTTTGTGAAATAGGCTCTTCCAATCGGATCCCTTACCAATATTAATCCTTCCTCGTGTTCGTACCATTTCCAATGGCATAGAATCAATAAAATACAGTTGTGTCAGTTTGTGTTACTGGATGATTAGCATTGGTCCTAATCTTAAATCTAGTAAGCCAGTTTTAAAGAAAATACTAAGATCTTTGTTTCATGCTTCTTGTGCCCGATTTTCATCTTATAAAAAAGGTTTTTTTTATTGCATTCGTACGAATGTTTCATTTCATATTATTATTTATTGATTCATTTTTTTGTCCTTTTGTTTTCGTTTTCTTGTATTTTACGTATTCAATTTATTTATTTACTTACTTTTATTCTTATATTTTTTGCTTTTGCTTCTTTATTTGTTTCCGTTTTTGATTTGTTTGTTTTTTGGTGTGTTAGTATTTCAAATATGTGTTGGGCAAGGCAATGAAAATAGAAATATAAAAAACAACTTAGAAATCCTTAACAACATAAAAGAAGACCATTTGTTTGATTTTGTACACAGGAACGACGAGACTCTTTTCAAAAGAAGTCCAGTCCAGAGGAACAAACAGGGGGCAGGGGTTAAATGAAACATTTGGAAAGGAAATATGAGGATGATGAGTGTATTTGTCAACCAAGACTGCAAGCTATCTACGTTTCTCAAACACTGTCTGAAATGCAAGGTACAGATAAGTCACGAAATTTCGCAAAAAAGTGGCTGCCGAGAGATCAAAATTTTGACGTCAGAATACAAGAAATTGATCACTTGAATAAAAATAAAACGAAGAATACAAAATGAGTTGCAGGTTCTTAGGCACCTTTGTGCTCAAATGACAGAGAAATTCCATGCTAGTAAAGCCGCAGAACCTTTCCTCTACAACCATTAGCAATTTGCGCGAGGTCCTTCAAAAACATTGGACATTGATGATTTCAAAGTTGCAAGTAGGTCTGAAAATGTGCTAATCAAACTTTTCTTGGCAATGGAAGCAAGCTTTTTCTTTCTACTTTAGGGATTGGAATGGGCCTTCTCTACGACATTGGGCCCACTTGGAGTCGATGTATTTATTTGCACAGATTTTTTATCCCGCGCAGTAAATTCGGCTCGAACCGAAATGTCATTTAAACTCAGATTCCACCAGAACGTTGAATTGACTTCAACTTTCTGATGGAAGCAGAATTCTGCTCAATGATCATCACTTCCTTCAGATGCGAATGTTCAGTCACTTTCCACTGTGGAAAATTCCTCTCAGTGGAAATTGGTCTTTTGATTACGGACGATGCATGTGCATAGCCTTTCTCATCCTTGTTTTCTTTCCGCCAGACACATTTCTTCGTACGATATAAGCTTTGGGAGTGGTGGTGTCGAATTTGTTGTACTCGTCAAATAATAGTATAAGTTAGCAGAATTAATGAGCATTGCACACAAAAATCAGATCGCAAAACAGGCACAAGACCATTTTGTATTCTGCACCGTTCGTGCACTGAAATTTAAGTCCGACGAGGTGATAAGCTGCCTTGCGCAAGAGTCAGCTGACAAACAGATTTTGAATCTTTAAGTTCAGCTGAAATGTCTTGGCGGAAAAACGTACCTGGGATTGACAGTAGAAAAATAGAGATACAATGCAGACGATGGAGCCATTTCTTGCTGGCATGCTGGCACTAGTTATGTCACTCGACAACTGCGCCTCTCATGCTGCGCAGAGACAATCAAAGAAGATGAAGATTACATATATATCGCCCGCTGAATAGAACGCACAAATTGCAGTTATGTAGCTATTGTAACTTTTGGATTGCAAAGGCCGTTTCCCAGTCTGCATTGTGATCGAATAGAATCTTTCTTCAAATGCCAGATGGGTTTATCGCCTCTGAACCTAGATAGTTTTAACCCCTTTAGGAGGTATATTTATCTATCATCCGAAATATTTTGATCACTTTTGAGCAGCTATACATATATGTGTCTAAATCTTGGTAGTTTTTAATATTTCTTCTTTAGGATTAGCGGTTCATTAGACTGTCTGTTCTTATGAAGTTACCCAGGCAGGTTGTAGAGTACAATGTGGAAAGTGATACTATACTAAAGCAGTCTGAAGAACAGACCAGGAGCTTTTGGCAAGGAGGTACTTTTGACGTGCTTATAATCTCTCGTACTGCACATTAAGATTTGGACGTGTAGATGACAAGATCAGTGATCAATGCCAAAAACTCCTAGTCGTCCCTCCGCATTTTGAGCTGATGTGTATTAACCATTTCTTTGCACTGACTTTTCTAGTCTAGAAATCATGAAAACCTTCTTGGAGTAGTCTGACAAAACTCTATTGTATTCTTCATATTATCTTCACATGCATATTATGTATTAGCAATTAGTGACTAAAGTTAAGAAAATAGAGGGCTAACCACGAAAAGAGGCAACTTTTTCAAAAAAGTGTAATCTCTGACTGCGTGTAGTATGGAGCTGAATTTGTAGTGTTAAAAATAAAATTTGGAATTTGGTAATCTAACCTTGTACACTGCCCAGTTTTTCATGGCAATTGAATAGAATCTTCGGCCTTCACATTGGATAATTTTCTCAATACAAGCTCTTGCACTTCATACCAAAGTTTTACATGTGACAAGGCTTTACAAAATTACGAAAGGTGTCTCAATGATGTTAATTTTTCTGCTTTAGTAGTTCAGAAGCGACGAGAGTAGCAAATTACAACATCGGCGTCCTCAATAGCGCAGAGCGATTGAAATAGATTAGACAATAGCGCAGAGCCATTGAAATAGGTTAGACAATTGCGCAGAGCCATTGAAATAGGTTAGACAATAGTGCATAGCCATTGAAATAGGTTAGACAATTGCGCAGAGCCATTGAAATAGGTTAGACAATAGTGCATAGCCTTTGAAATAGGTTGGACAATAGCGCATAGCCATTGAAATAGGTTGGACAATAGCGCAGAGCCATTGAAATAGGTTAGACAATAGCGCAGAGCCATTGAAATAGGTTAGATAATAGCGCCGTTATTCCAAGGCCCTTGATAGAAGTGAGGGGGGCTTATTAATTTTTGGATCATTTTGCAACCCCCTGGAGCTTGTTTCGACCCCCCCCCCCCCCCCGCCCGTTTATTACTTTGGCATATCCTTAGCTTTTTTTCATCACATGAGCGAACTTTTAGGGTTATTCAGGTTTTAAAATAGACACATACCTTGCGTTAGAAGTTGTATTTTGTGAAATGAAGTGTTGAGAACTGCAGTTATCTTGAGATGATATTTTCCACACTAACCATATTCTGGAAGATTATTACAGGATTTTCGTGGTTTCCGACTCACCCACTCCCGTCCCCCCTCCCCCCTGCATACGAAGACACGCCCCGCTTATTTATGTATTGTAAAATGTTCGACATCAACTTTTACGATCCTCCTTCTATTAACCCTATTTTTCACATTTCAGTGATCGAAATTTATATTTACATCTTTTGGCCAAGTTTTAGTTACATACCATATTCTGTTCAAAAGTTATCGAACTTTTCTCGCATGTGACTTGAACTGAGCAACAGAAATTCCCATTATAAATTGCCCTAGGGAAAGAGGTACTTTGTGTTTTGTTTTGCTACAAGAAAAATACTTTGGATGAGATACCTATTCAATTCGTTCTTGAAAGCCCTATAAATAAGGATTCTAACAGCCTATAGCATAGTACCTAATCTATTTTGGTTCTGATTTTATTCTGGGCCAAATCTTTGCCCGATTTTCCCCGATTTTTGTCCATTTTCGAAGAAAAAATGCTGACTTCATCAAAAAACTTGCTGTCTAGGCAAATTTTCTTCTATTCTTAGAAATTACCTACGGAGATCTATATTCAGTCCAAGGCTCAGCTTCATACCTGCTCTGGTTTAGATTTTAACCCTATCCACATTGGGGTCATTTTGGCGGTGGTGGTCCCCCTCTATAACTTCGAATAACGAATAATTTGGCATAACTATTTTATCGATGACGTCACTCAATTTCTGCTGACGTCATCAAAATGACGTCACATGCTCAAAAAATGCCAAAAATGTCGATTTACGAAAATTGCGATGAAAATACATTCCAACTCGAAATAATAGAGTTTTCTATCATTTATTCCATCAATTTAATGGTATACTCTGTCAAAGATTTGTTTCTAGCATTATTTTTAGCCGTTTTCCTCCTTTGACATGCCAAATTTAGCCTACCGCACTATGACAATGACGTCATCACGTTCAGGGCGCAGCACCCCCCAAAATTTTTTTGCAGAAAAATACTCCTGGATAAATTCTAGGAAAAGTCACGAAGTTTCATGACTCTCGTTACAGTGGTTAAAAAGACATTTAAAAAAGTTTAGTGGAGGGGGGGCGTACTCCCGGTGTGGATAGGGTTAACCAGGGAGGGTAGCTTTTTTAGGTTCACACCCTTTTAGAGTATACATGCTGAGTTTATCGTATCTAGGCAGCCTGAGACCTTGGATGAATCACAAGTACTGCTATACCATCAAGTCTGGTTGTCCGACATTCTTAAACCACTGAGCATACCACTGAGATGAGGGAGAGGGGGAGATGTGATCTTGATTTGTGTGTAGACTAAACAGTCCTTCTAACTCCGACAGCATTCACCACCCAGCGACTCCCATCTGATATACAACTGCAGCCTGCTTGATTATGCACTTAAATGGGTAAAAGAAGAGTAGACGTTACAATTTCTCAACAATGGATCAAATCTATTTCGTGTATTGAAATAGACAAATGAACCCTTCGTCGGTGAAAGGGGGGAGGGGTTACTACCCCTGTCGGAGAAGTTTTCTAACTCGCCGAAGGCGCGCTTATTTTTTTATTGTTCCTAAAATCTGTTTGGGCATCTTTTAGTGCAAAAATCACTGTTCTACCATTTTTGGTACTGGAAATATGGGTCCTTGTCTGAGGGGCACATTTGAGTAATCTCATTGGCAGAGAGGTTTTTCATCGATGTGTCCCGTTCTACAACACCAGCCATCTTTTGACTTGGCAGGAACATTGTTCCTAATAACTTTAATGTGTCTTCCAAGTTAAGTGATGTTTTGATTAACATGGACAATTTTACGGACCCGAAAAAGTCACCAAAAATACTCCATTTGTTAATTTACAGACAGGTCTGTAAAATAGCCTTACCGTCTCTCTTTTGCCCCAAAAGTTGAAATATATAGTAAAATTGCTATTCTCTATCTACCTGCCACGCTTCATTTGTATTGGACTTCAGTAAGTGTCAATCCGTCCTCCACAGAATGTCTATACCATCCATTTACGATATGGTGGTGACCAGTCACCATTTCTGTCCCCCCTAAACGTACAATTGGACACCAAAATTTGATCAAAATTGGCATGCAGCCTTGTATTAGACGCGTTTTGATGTGTACCAAAAATTATCTGTGCAGCTGTAAGGGAAGTATTATTTCCAATGGTGGGGTGTACCCCCGGGGGGGGGTCACTTAACGTATATGGCATACGGGGACGAGTGGCCACTAAGGATGGGTATAACACACTAAAATTCCCTAAACATGGGTCTACTTTTTGTCTCATCTTGCATAGAAGTACCTTAAAACTAACAAAGAAGGCA
>JAOBRC010256798.1:0-14114 GCA_027575255.1 Scolionema suvaense
CCCCTCCCCCCACAATCAAGAGGTTTTTCAGAGGCAGCCACGCCTCATGTTACTAAATCCTCCACTTAACTAACAGCTGTATGAAAGCTAGGCCATTTCCTCAACAAATTAACATTTTTTAAATTGTACGAGGTACAAGTGGCTAAATTGGAGGTCAGAGTTATGTTCCCTGAAACTGAAAGGGAACCGGCAAAAAGGATCATCTTGCCCCGTCC
This sequence comes from Scolionema suvaense, assembly GCA_027575255.1. Taxonomy (NCBI): domain Eukaryota; kingdom Metazoa; phylum Cnidaria; class Hydrozoa; order Limnomedusae; family Olindiidae; genus Scolionema; species Scolionema suvaense. The sequence goes on from JAOBRC010256798.1 coordinate 216, forward strand.
CGGAACGAGTCACAACCCCTTCCCCCCACCTCCATTACAATGAGAAAGCCTACACCTCCCAATAATTACCACGGCTCCAATCAATAAAAAATTTGAAATAACTACACGCCCCCCACTCCCCAGTATTAAACCCACTCCTACAATTAAAGAAGGTAGAGTGATAATAAATCCAAATTTTCATGTTCTTGCAAGTCGTCTGTTTCTTGTTTCTGTTACCATAAAAAACAAATATAGCTCTGGCATGGGATGGAAGAAATGCGCAAAATTCGTAGTAAAGAGCCACTGTTGCAATAATAATGTTACAGGCATGAAGTTTTTAAGTGAAGTATTTCATTACATGAGGCTGAGAAACATGCTTACCATATGCTTAACTTTTGACCAAAGGCGATCCTAAATATGCTTATAAAAAAAACATGTACTAGAAATTACGAACATTTTCCAGACAAAGCTCTATGTCTATATCCTCTTCTTCATCCTCATCCACTACCATAAACAAAGGGACCTCTTCTTCATCTTGTGGTCCTTGAATTGCGACAAATTATGGATTGTTGTCAGGCTTATTGAAGGCCGGCAGTCGACCTTTCAACTTTGAAAAGCGTTTTTCTCAGGTGTCAAGAGGGGCGTTCATTTGACGAGGGCGCTCATTTAAGTCAGGGCGCTCTTTCAGGTAATTACGGTAACACTTAAGACTACTGATGAAGAGCAGAATTTATCATAGGTTTGTTTTTTTTTTGCGCCATTTGTTAATCAAGAACGCAACATAGTCATACTTCTAAAGTTCATGACAGCATTGTCTTGTAGCATTTCAGATTACAGCAGATCAAAAACAAATGAGAAATAAGTAGTTTTGTATCCTTTTTAACCCTTCGTAGGTAACGGTAAAAACTTGGGTGCGAGCGATAAAGGGCAGGCGGAAGGAGGTATGTCCTGCGAAAATGATACTTCTGCCACAGCTCTAGGGATAATTTTTGGTGTACACCAGAAGGGGTTTAATGTAAGGTTGCATACCAATTTGGTCAAATTAGGGTGTCTGGTTGTCTGTTTTGGGGGCTGGTACACCCCTCCTCCTACAAAGGGTTAAGGCCAAACTACATAGCAATGTCATACTGTATCAGACATGTTTCAATGACCTTTAAGAGACCAACTAGCTCCTGGTTGTTCTTGGAATCCTTGAAACAAGGGAGGTGGTTTTACTTCCAGAGGGCAAGAGCATACTCACGCAGTAAACAGTCGATAGATCGTAAATAGCAACAAGACAAGAGCCAATATAACAACGCGCACACGATCGTCTTTTATCACAAAATGACACGGACAGCCTTTCTCACAAACGGAGTTTCCCCATAAACTTTGTTCGTTTGTGCTACTGTTTAGCATGAGTGATAAAAACTAAGGGAAGCTAGTCGCTTGTACTTTTGTATCAAAACTAGCAGGCATGTTTACAAACTTCGGAATTTCAAACATGGATTGAGTTCTTTAAGCGCACAAACTTTCGCGAGGAGAAAAATGCGCGACGATATTTGAAAAAACTTTCGAAAATGTCAATTTTAGATCAACTTTCGTGAGTAAAACTGTCGCTACGGCAGCAAAACTGCCATGATTGACAATTGACAAATATCTCCTTTACGCTTGATTTTTTCTTTCTTTCTGTTTTCACAAAGGACATAAAAAAAGAATTATAACATCACTCCCGTCTCTCGGTCCCTGTCCTCTCAAGAGTTAAAGTTACGTGTCCTAGCAAAAAATTGCTAAAACATCCTACTTCTGTGCTTGAGCTGTTATTTGAATTTCTTTTGCCGAAAAACTTTTGCGAATTTTTGACAAACTTCACTACTCGCGAAAGCAACTTTCCCGAATTTAGATTGGTTACTTTCTTCCCAGGCATAAACCTTTGCAAAGTGGGCCAAAAATCGCGAAATTCGCGAAAGTTTCCGCTCTCAAAGTACCTTCTATGTATTCTCCATCTTCCACAACACAATGCCCAAGAAAAAAGAAAAACGTGTAAGTTCGAAGTAGAAATTTCGCAGAATTTTGGAAAGATTAAAGATTTATCCAAAAAATTACAAATTTTGTGAAACATTGTTTTTTAAACTAAAATGAGCGACAGATTTTGAACAAAAAAATGTAATATTCGATAATCGTGGATATACTATGCACAATTCGTTTTCGTATTAAGGGAGTGATAAGAAAAGGGGTGATCCCAAAAAATAGTATAATAAGCCCTTTTTCTATATAAACTGAAAATCGTTCAGATAATACAATTCATAATTCTTACCAGTTTACAGAATCACATTTCCCATAATTAAAGCTGAGTTAACTAAAACCTCTACACTCTTTTTTTATAAGCATAGGGTAAATGTTGCTGAGGCTCAGTATGCTTAAATTTTTTCCAAATTGAGCCTCAAAATATGCTTAGCGGTATGCTTAATCCATTTACCTCTAAATTTAGCACTAAGATTTGAAGGCGAGCTTTCGGAACGCCAAACTTTCGAACATCCAGAGGACCTTCTACCTTCCCTCGTAGAAGGTCCTTGGAACGCCATATGGCTATTGTGTTTGGAAGAAACAAACAAATTGTTCACCATTCAATCAAATTCCCAGTTTTGATAAATTTCTCTATTGAAAGTTTGCTAGAAATAGTTTATGAGGCTCAAGGAATGGTAGTCAAATTTTCTGAAGCTCGAGATATGTTAAGCACTATGCTTAATTTTTTAAGGTTCTCAGCTTCAATATGCCTATAAGCGTTACGATTATAACAAAAAAGAGTGTAGTGCAAGTCTGTCGACGACAGATATTCTTTTTCTGGAGATTTCGTTGCTGTGATAAAATTGAGAATAGTTCATTGTTTGTTGTTGTTGTTCTCACGACCTACATGTGCAATTGCAGTCCATAAGATTTGTATATGTTTGGAGCTGTGGATTAATGGAAAATGAGCTACAATTCAGAACTCCTAGGAAGCTGCATGAGAGTTTGTGTCCCAGATGGAGGTGGTGTTTGATCACGCATAAACATTGGCCTGAGTCATAGGTAAATGACTACTTTATTCGGAGAAACTTTCGCGGAGAAACTTTCGCGTGGTCAAAAAATCGCAAAATTTTTTGGATAAACTTTCGCGAATTAGCCGATCGCAAAAACTTCGCCAGATAAACTTTCGCGAAAAGAAAACGTTTAGCGATTTCGCAATGCCCTAAAGTTGCTTCTGTAACGAACATGAACATTGGACGGACAAAATTTTCGTAATAGCGTGTATTGGAAAAAAATTCGCGAGATAAACTTTCGCGCCCAGACGTTTCTGAACATTTTCGCGAGACAGACTTCCGTGAATAGACCAAAATTCGCGACAGTTTCTCCGAATAAAGTATCATGTCTGGCCACAGTTCGTGTGAAGCCTATTTGGAGACTAGAAGTCTAGCCCTATTGGGTTTTACACATCACCACAAACCTTTTCTATAGCAGGGAGAGCTGGCCCTTGAATTAAATTAATATGCATTAATTAATGCATTAATCCTGGAAAATAACGAGGGCTCATCTGTCTTTACGGCAGCTAGGTAATGTGTATATGGGTACATAGTTGAAGATTCTCATAGTTTTGATCTCATAAATTTTGCGAAAATTGGGGGATAAGCATTCTCAACATACTATGAACAATATGCGAATAAAAATTGGTTAAAACCACAGATACTCGCACAAACATCACAAAAATTTCGTACGTGAGATATATTGTGCAAAAACGATTCGCTCCCGTAGCCACTCACTTACAATAAATAACCAAAAAAAAAAAAAATATATAAATTCCGAAGAAACACTTTTTACTCAACCGTGAAGTCCAACAGGTGATAAATTCTGCGTAAACCTTTGGTCGGTAAAATTTGCACATGTATCTTGCATCAAAAATGCTAACTATTGAAAACAAGTACTGATGGCCAAAGTTAGGTAGGTTTAGACATGTTACGCATAAACTATTTGCTTCAGTTGGCAGTCATTCACAATAAGTAAAAAACAAACGAACTATAGGTTCCTATAGGGTCATTTTTACTCAAGGCTGAAGTCAACAGATGACAAATTTTCCATAAACATTACGCCAGAACAAAAGTAAAACAGACACCCTCTGAAGCAAAGCAATCAAGGAACAAAAACGAAAGCTTTAAGAGATGTGGACATGCAAGAATATTGATCAGAGGCACAATAGATACATATACTGCAGGCATGAATACCCATTTAACTCAGAGGCTACCTCCACCCTCCTTCCCTAGCTTTCTTTTTAAAACTTTCAAACATGTAATCGTCACTGGAATTTTTCTTTTGACTAGAACGTTTTCTTTCTCCAGCTAGAGCGTCCCTCATGGCACTCGAGTCAGACACATTTTCAACAATATCACCTCCAACGGTAGGACCTTTGTCCTTCTCAACAGTCTGATTCTCCAGCTTCTTCTGTTGCTCCTTCTTTCTCTCCTGTTCCAAAGCTTTCTTTTCATCATAAAAACGGCTATGATGCAGAAAATTAGCAGCCATGTTAGTTGGCACGAATTCTGATGACTCTTGCTTCTTTTTCTTGCTATCTTCAATGACCTTGAGCTTAGCTTCCTCCGTTGCTTCAATATTTTTAATTTTTGCCTGGATTCCCAGGTCTACTTCAGGTATACCAGTCAACATTTGATGCGACAACATCTCCTCAGACTTCATAATCTTCGATTTAACGTTGATCGATTCTGGCAACTGATACAACAAATCTTCTTTGGTGAGGTTTCTAAAAGCAGCAAAGAACATATATATACAAGAAAACAGAATCTAAGACCTCTCGCGCAAACGCTCCTTTACAATGATAATTCGGGCCACAATAGAGACAAAGTTATCCGGATTACCAGACTGGGATAATGCTCTTGATCGCAAGTTAGTCAATAGCATAGCAACATACTACGTGAGAGTTTCTGCAACATTAGAAAAGCATCGACCTAAGAAAGTCTCTGCAGTAACAACAACATTTGGCAGGCTCACCGCACATGCTACTCCTCGATAACAGGCAAAGATGAGGCAGCAGTGGATGGTTGAATTCAATGGTTCACTTCGGTTTCAAGTACGAGAGAGGGAGAGTTGCTTGTGTACAGGAACATAAGTAGTGCTACTACCCATAAGACTCATACAAAAATTACAAACACTTTATATGAAATGTTCTTGGTACATTAAAAAAAAACCTTAAGGTGACAAACTTGGGCTAAAATTGCCACAGCGAGGGCACCAAAAGTTACATAATTACATTTGACTCTACGAATCACACCAAAAAATTACAAGATACTAATAACCGTTCTTGACATACTAGATAAAAAACTGGAAAATAGCTATTTTGGACATAAATTGCCATCCGCAAGCCAAACCAGATTTTTCCCAGGTATGATACATAGTTCATAAAATTTGTAGTGTTTCTCCTAAGATTCACACCAAAATTTTCAGAAACCTAATTCACCACTCTTGACATGCTTTGGAAAAACCCTGAAAACAGTGTATCAGACATAGCCTGCCACTCCTAAGACAAATCAGATTTTCTCCAGACACAAGACATAACATAAGTAGTGTTTCCCTTCAAATGCACACAAAAATAACAAAGACCTATTGAATGTTTCTTGAAATATTTGGAAAAACCCTAAAAAGCCACTTTGGATGCCAGTGTTTTAGAAACCCACTAGGATTTCAATCCCTCATAGAAGTTTTCTACGTGCAAAAAAGTATAAATCAAGGCGTCGTGCGAAGACAAATCTTGACAGACTAAATACGTTGTTGTTCCGAGAAACTTTTGTGAAAGTTGGTCTCGCAAAAATTGGCAGAGAGTTCGACAAACAAAAATTTATCCTCTGAAATCTTCTCCAAACCAGTATTTCACGGTACAGTAAACTCTCCAATTAGTGGACACATTTATTTTCCCCGATTGATGTTTTCCTGGTCAAAACCTTATCAAAAGCTCTCTAAAAGGTGGACACTTCTAATTTGTGGACACTGACCCCAATCCCCGATGGTTTCCGCTAATTGGAGAGTTGAATGCAACTTATTTAGTCACTTTATCCAGTTCACTTCTGCCGATCTTCATCCAACGTTTTTTTTGCGTGAACGTTTTTGTTCCAAAATTTTTGTGATTTACCCACTCGAAACAGTTCGTCTAAAAACGTTTGTCACCTTCTGGGCTCGTGAAAGTTTCTTTCACTAGAAGTAATTCACTCAGTCGCTACAGAGCAAAAATCAGCACATGTACTACCACAAAGCAGTTTTTGGAAAGCTCACATTTCAAAAAGATATCAGCCAAGTAACAAAAATGCAGTTTATAGGACAATGAAATAATATCGCCAAATATGCTAACCTCTTATAAGAACTATTGCAGAGCACTGACATAGCGTAGACATAGTGACACTTAACACTGCAGGAACTATAAACCAAAATGACATGAAATAACGTAATAACACCATTAATACAATAATACCTACAAACAACAATGACAAGGTATATGTGCAAAATCACAACTGATGACTGGATGAAAAGAAGTCAGCAAAAAGCACTGCTTGGAAAAATGAGCCTTGGTCACTTGTGCTGGAAACCATTTCCGTTCCTAGATTTGTAATCACACAGAGCTCCTGAGGCTCTATTGAGGTCTTCCCAAAAAGAGGGTTAATGGCTCCCGTCAAGTGTTCCCGACAGGACAATGCAGGCTAAAAGTCAAAAAGATCAACTATACATGACGTCACACTCGACATTCATTGGAGACACATATTATCAGGAGACTCTGACACTGCCTTTCACCTTCCGTGAAATTTCCTTCAATTTTGGACCTTATAACCTCGAATGATTCCGTTACAAGATATCGGTCTAACAAAAAAATACAACATATACAGATATAGTCACGCAAGGGTGCAGGATAAAGAGAGATTGCTCGGTGTGCCATTCAATTTTGCACAACTAACCAGATAATTTAACACAAATTCTATCCATCCAAGTCATAAAAAAAACCCTTTCTACGTTTCTGAGGATGTCTAAAAGCAGAGCCTGTTCTCATAACGCATTTTCTCAAGTTACAGCTAAATAATTATTTCCCTAACAAAACCACTGCACATCAGGCACTATACATCAATATGCGCAGAAATTAGCTTTGTGAAACATAACCGAAACAATTTTTTGTTTGTTTGCTGCCTGAGGGATATACATAGCATGTATCACAGGAAACACATTCACATACTTCTTTTCTGATTCCATTGTCTTATCCTTTCCTTTCTTCTCAGCAATCTTTTGTTCAATGTATTTCAACATTTGTACATCTTCATCCAATTTATTGGTTTCCGTAGAAAAGCTAGTACCACGACGCACTTCCTCGCCAACTTCTTCCAGTCTTCGTGCAGCTCCCATTTGTACCAAACCTCCAGTTTTTAACTTGAACGGATCTTTTTCAAGCTGTTGAACAGGAGCGAGTTTATTTCCTACAGCCAACTCAACAGCGCTAACACCTTTTTGTCGCTGTCTAAACTTTTGTAACTCTTTTAGTTCTTCCAGTTTTTCATGTGCTTCGTCATTACTATTATCTTCCTCCTCGTCGCTATCATCTGCTGCTTTCCGACGACGATAGCTTCGTTGCTTACTCATGTCTCAAACGAAATACTAAAACTATTATTAAAAACTGTTAAATAAACGTAAATAATTCAAACGCGCAAGGTTGAGGGTAAACAGCACTGACTATAATAACATGAAATTAGTCTCATCAAAAGTAGAACAAAAACAGGATAGTAAAATGGAACAATCTTGCCATGCGTAACACTGTGCGAACTGTTCTATACATAACTTAAGTACATCCACACATGTCCAAACAAGAAAACTTACTCGGTATGAACAATGAACAATTAATTTTTATTTTCCAAAAAGTAATGAACGAGTTCGAGAAAAACTACAAACTGGAATTCCTGGACATAATTGGCCATGCCTTTAAATTTATGTCCAAAATATTAAATCCAGCTCCATAGCTTTCCTTTCATCATTATTAATCTCAACCATGAGAATGAATTAGCAATGGATGAACAGATGCGCAGATAGAACAGTCTTACTGAGTCTTCCAATATTTTAGAGAAGTACAAAACTAGGGTTTGATTTATGGTATAAAGTTATTCGACATATGATTTAATTATTCAATTACCTGTAGGCCACAAAAGTCTTTCATATAATTTGGACAAAAATGACAATGCCCAAGCCACAGGGGCGGATCCAGGGAAAAATCTGATTGATGCAAAAAACGTTTTCTATCGCGGAGCTCTGGCTACAGCAGCTGATCAGGCTTCAGAACATTTTAGCATGAATTGGGTATTCCGACCTTTCTCTGAATAATCCCCTAGAGAATCAAAATCAACTTGTTGATCACATAATGTATCGCAACTTGGTCTTTCATGCATAATTCGGATGCGCTGAAAACGCACATGCCTATTGGCGCTCAAGTTTCTTTTCTTGTGGTGTCCGCTTAGTTAACATAATGCCTGTAGCTCTGCGCTGGTAGTTGATTGCCGTGCATTGTCGATGTCCCCTTTGCTCTCTCGCGTCTTGTTTTAGCAATCTCTATGGCAAATCTGCATTACATTCTAGCTCTGTGTCGCTGAAAATGAGCAAAGCGGACAAATTTACAAATTTTCGTTCTTCGCCCTTTGCTGCGGGCGCAGGAGTTCAGAAGGCATATTGAAGTTATTTTTTTTGATATAATAGCCATCGGGGGCAAACTCTGCTTTTCCCAAAGGCTACCTGAAGACTGTTGCAAGATTTACAAGAGATTCACTACAGAGAAATTTGAGTGATGCAATAGCATCAGTTCGTCACTCTGGATCCGCTCCTGAGCCAAACAAGAGTTTTCCCAGATATGACACATGATGCATACTATATCTAACATTACCTTTGAGTTTCATACCAAAAGGTACAACAAAGTAAAGAACAGATCAAGAAATATTTCCTAAAAACCCTAATAATGGCCGATTTAAAAAAAAGACAACGTTTAAGCCGAACAAGTGTTTTTCTTGATATAACACATCATGCATAATATAATTACCAGTGCTCCAAAGTCTGACACCAAAAACACAAAAAAGTAATGAATGGATCTTGAAATAATATTCAAAAAAAAAAATGGCCATCTTGGGTCATAAATTGCCACATGCGGATTGCGAATTGTCACCTTTATGGCAAATTGTGAGAGGTAAAATGGAAAAAGCTTAGGTGCCAGACGGAGAGACAGACCTCATTTAGTAGGACTCAAAGCGGGACTCTAGAAAAGAGCAACAACACTTAAATACTACATATGTAAAAAAAAATTGGCCAGAAAAATAGCAAACAAAAAGTACAAATAAATAATTTCAAATACAATGGATGCAAAGTACAAAATTGCAGAGCAAAGTATAACAACTAAACTGAAAAGGACACAACAAGTTTCCGGAAAATGTGGCAGTACCCTTAAGTCTGAGCGCTCATAAACAGAATGCAGGAGGTGGCATTTGATAGGTCAGAGATGTTAGCTTTAGTGATGCCACCATCATTGCACATAAGCCAATACTTCGCCCTCGGACAACTCACATATGTCCTATGACAGCCACAAGCCTTCAAGGATGCAGAATGGTTTATGCTCACAACTAAGTGAAAGGGTTGGGTGAAAGACACTGCGTTGTCCACACAGACAGGCAAAGAGACAGTAGGAATACAATCTAAAAGGAAGCAAATGCAAGGGGAGGGGTGGGGGTGGGGGTGTACTTGATTAGCTATCTGTCAGAGAATTTATACCTCATTCGGTGAGGAACCAGGACCTTTCCTGCCCATCTCCCTGGTGCTAGCACGGAAACACACGCAAAGTGCGCATACCCACGCATAATCACCCGATCTTGATCACATGATCTAGATTAGCAAGAAGCAATCCAGAAATGAGTCATCGGTATCCTTGACAGGAACAGACATGATGTTAGGCTGCTCTTTCCTAATTAATTTTAGGCATGATTTGAGCCTTAATTTTCATGAAACTTAGTAGAAGCATAACAAAGGCTGGTAAAGAAATACCTATTTATTAACATTATTTATTATATACTCTCTGTATATTCAGAACCGATTAGATGCAAGTATAATTCCAAATAACTTGATTGTGCAGTTAAAGTTCAGATATCTTTTACTTGCGGCTAAATACATTGTATCTAGATCACGCACACAAAGTTCGCCTGTCACTTTCAGTTGAAATGACAGGAAGTGTTCAATGCTATATTATAATGAAGCCAACAAATCCATGATCAACCAGACTTCGACTATTACAGAATGACAGCCGTACGTGGGTGCTTAAATCTCCAACAAAGCTGGCGTATGCAACGTACAAAAGTACATAACTGTTTTTTAACTCACAGACACCTGAAAATAAAGCACACAGAGCTACGATGGTCCTGGTTTCATACTACCTCCAGAACATGCTGAAGGTCGAAAGTTTGGGGTACATGAAGAAGTACATCTGGCCCGTAATTGCAGTACGTCAGCTAAAAGTAAATGTACTTACGTACACTGCGTACGGTAATTGTCGAAGCGTGTCACCATTATAAAGAAAGGAGTAGCAAAGAAATTGACAAAACAACTTCAATGAGAAACTCAACTTTGTAGTGTAGTGCAGGCGTAGTTTAGACTACGAGTAGACCAGTGGTGTAGAATAGGGCAGCAAAAATTTACAATTAGGGCTTTTGGGCAACCAGAATTCTCATCTTGGGAGCCGGAATGGGCAACCTCTTCCACTAGAAGATGTTCAAAAATGTCTTCAGTAAGTGGTTCATTGGAGTATATGCAAACATCCACAAGCTGTCAACATCAATGTCCTGCTCAGGAAAAGCTAACCGGTGAAGAGCAATCCCCATATTTGTTGCATGCAATACAATCCAAACATGAAATGTGCACATTTAATTATGAACTAATACTTTCCCAGAGGCAACAAATCATAGGAAACAAATAAATATGAAACATAAAAGCTCATTTTCACGATAATAAACGTGCAATAAATATCTAGCATATATCTAGCAACATACACCAGGACTGCCGATTGTAGGGCAGCTCAGTTAAAATACTACTAACGTACTTAAACATCATCTCATACAATGCCCACACAAAAATAACCCACAGCAAAAGAGTGAGGTAGACAATTGTGTCCGAGTGTGCTTTCAGCATTCGAAGTTCGTAGGAAATGAGGTCTGCAAAAATTTGCCAACCTTGAACCGCATCAGGTCAACAATTGCCGAGACAAAAACTAAGTTGTTGGCCTTTCACTAGATTGCCTTCATTCTTTTACTTTTACTAGAAATGGGCACTTCCTCCATAACAAGTAACTCATACGTCACAGGCACTTGCTCTTGAGGACTAATGAATATTCTTATTAACATTCAATTCAAATCTCATGTACAATCGATGAGGGCACATTTGTATAAATTCTACTACATTTCAAAATTTTATGAATTTCATCTCATCATTTAATTGAAATATATTTCCGTGAAAACTTCTAAACACGTCTTCCAAATTCAATCTAAGGTTTTAATATTAATAATAAAGGAGGCAGACACTTAACACACAGCTATTCCTAACTATCAGAAGTGAGCGATTGTAAGAGCTAAAATGAGTATTAAATGATACTATATAACGAGGAAAGCATAAAACACTAGGAGTAATAAAGGAGACAACATCAGGTGCTAGCAATATATAGAAGAGTACAATATTCCAGAGAGCGACACCTAAAGCTTGCCGTTCTACCCCAATTCAGAGGGAATAATTCTGTCAATGAAAGGACAGGAAGGATAATGGCATGGACTCTGGCTACAACCATGACACAAACCAAGAATGACTTTGGGAATTTAGCACGAGTGCAGTGTAAAACAATTACTGATAACACCATTTGATGGCAGCCAAAAATCGCAAAACATGAGAAGTTTGCATTCTTTATCATAATCACCCACATATAACACTTAAATATGCAGTCACATCCTTGCCCAGTATTCCTCAGCATTTTAGTACATTCTGGCATAAGAAACCACGTTCTCAGAAAAATGTTTGCAAAAAGACTTTCAGAAGGATGTCTCTGGAACCTGGCATTCCTACTTGAAACAGACAATTTTACGCCGGCTAGCACAGTAAGAGGGCATTGTAACTGTAAACAGAATTTCTACATTCTGAACTGGATTGGGCCCATGATATCGACCATGTGTATTACATGTATGATGATACACAAGTTAGAAAAAGGATGGAGTAATCTGCAACCAAGAGACAACACATAATCACAAACATAAACATTTTTACACAAATAAATTCCAATATACATCAGGACATAAGAATACAACGCATGACAAGTCATTCACAGCTGAAAATACACAGAATACAGAACTCTATTCTTTGTACTTGATAGGTGTTGATTGGCATGAATTCAAGCTGTCTTTCCCACAAGGCTTCATAAACAGGTGTCTGTCAATATCACACCAGGTAATATTACTCAACAATTTCACTTTCCTTCATATCAATGGCCAACTCACACTGTGTAATCAAGTTATTCCATTGAACAAACTGCTTAGATATAGTAGCAATCTAGAGATGCAGTTAAGGCTAAATAGGAGTGGGTCTTTCACTTACTAAAATTCCATAGGATGTTGCAACTTCATAACATGGAAACACAATCAGTAGCTTCAAAATTCTAGATCAGGAAGAACTATAAATGAAACATGATGGCAATAGTATAGACTAAACAGAAAGAACAATCATAATATGAAGAAATACATGATCAGCATTTTCATTCTCCAGCACACAGCAGTGTATCTACCCGTCACTGGAATCAAGGCATAATTGCCACAGAAACATCGCGGGATTCTCACAAGGAATTAACAGGGAGTGGAATTTATTCTTCTGTCGAATTGGACTAGTAGAATAGAAAGCAAAAAGATAAGCGATGAAAACGAAACGGCCTTGCATTCATCCAGAGGCCACTATTGCAGCTGCAATTGTGTTGTGGATAAAATATTTGGCATAAAAGGCTGTTTTCAGCCAAAATCACAACTGGGCTATTTACGACTTTGAATTGCAAGGACTTCAAGAAATTTTTTCCAGCTGTTTGGTAACTTCTGCCTACAGCGCATTTTCTAGCAATTTACGCAAGTGGACTAAATTCCACGCCCTTCATTCTTTACACTACCTCAAAAATGGGTAAATCACAGGCCACGCCCAAAAAAAAAGCCCAACCACACCCGGCAGATAACCGGAAAATGCAAAAATATGATTTTATAAAATTCAGAAATAGTAAGTCGCTCAAGCAAAAGCCAGCCTCCTACCCTGCTTTGCGGCTCCGTACTTGTCAGCATGTTTTCACATATTCGTGGAACAAAACATAGCAAGTGTGCATGTGTGACAATATATTTTGACAGGGACTGTAGCTATACCGGTGTTGGTGTCTGTACCGAAGTTGGTACGCAGCTGAGAAATGACCAGTTACATGTTCGACAACAAATATCAGCACGTTTTCAAGAAATTATTGCAAAATATTTAATTTCATGTTCTTCGAAATTATACTGCCAAGGGTATTGATTAGCTTTCAGGCTTCACCACATCCAAGAAGAAGAGGAATTCCATACATCTCACCGTGTACTTTGAACAAAATGTCAGGCATGCAACTACTCATTAAAAACACTCCACGAAGCACTACTACACAGACAAAACTGATTACCTTTACATGAATCACTGCTACACAGACAGAACTGATCACTTTTACATGAAGCACTGCTATACAGACAGAATTGATCACTTTTACATGAAGCACTACTACACAGACAGAACTGATCACTTTTACATGAAGCACTACTACACAGACAGAACTGATCACTTTTTACATGAAGCACTACTACACAGACAGAA
>JAOBRC010256909.1:0-13714 GCA_027575255.1 Scolionema suvaense
TATCAAGATAGGACTATCTTAGGAAGCACTTACCTCCGAACCTGTCAGCTGGTGTCACGCATACTCTGGAGAAATTCATTTGAGAGGAGTGTCTACGGGATATGGTGAAAATAGGTAAGAGATACTTTATTCGATTTTTACTGTGTTCAAGCCGTTTGAGTTCTTAGTGTTGCTAAAGTAATAGACAGCTGAGGAAATGGCCAAGTGCTCAGAGCTTTTAATTTTTCACTTGATATTGTGCTGTTTTGGTTTAGATTTTAGACTCCGGCCTCACCAAGCAGCTTAGCATTATGTTCATTTATCTAGTTACACATATTTATCTTACATCTACCCTTTTTCAGTTCGTTGTCTCCCCTATAGCCATTGAAGCAAACTACACTCTCTTTTTGTAAGAACTAGAAAATCTGTGCTCAGACTCATTGTTCTTAATTTTTTCAGATTTTCAGCCTCAATTGTTCTAAATTTTTTCTTCATTTAACAAGACAGCACTGGCTTGAAGTGTGGCCACCTCTAACATAGAATGTTTTTCTTCGTAAACGAATGATCCATTAAAATAAAAAGTTAGGTATTGACATTTGGCTTCATCCTGATAAAATCTTACTTTTATCACAAAAGTCGATTATCTTGACTATGAAACAGTGTTAAGCCTAGCCTCGGTTTGTTTTTAAATTGTTCTTAATTTTTGAGCTAAATTGAGGCTCATGTTCTTATAAAATTTTTCTTACAGAAAAAGAGTGTTTAATAGTCGATAGCTCTATCAGTATTATCAAAGTTAGGTAGAGTTTCAAAACACGAGAAAAGTTTCTTGAATTACAGGCTTTTTTTGTCGTAAGAAAACAGTTTTTCAGGCAAACGCTCAATTTTCTTAGCAAATGACTTAAACTAAGGCTGATATTTCTTTAAAATTTTGCTTTTCGAGGTTCAAATTTTCTTAATTTGTTTGTTTAACTGTGCATGCATCTTTAGCGTTCGACCAGTATTGCACTTCATAAGGAACCTTAATTTTCTTTGGCAGAAAGATGTTTATGTGCTGCTGCATTTGATATATTTTCCTCAGCGAAACTTCCGAAGTTGGATCTGCGTAAGAGTCAGTTTTGAAAAGTGCCTGGCCGCCAGATATATGCTCGGCTTGAAAACGTTTCTTCGAAATTATGGGTCAAGATTCACAATATCAGGCTGAAAATTCGCAAATGTTTTCCTAGACTTTTTGCATTTCTCATGCTGATTTTCTTGTGAAGGGTTTTCCTACAAAAAAAGCTTGTGTTCTCGATCTGTAAGCAACGCTAGGTAAGTTTCTGATCTGATGAGGATTCTTAGTACGAAGTTCATTATTATCGGGTTTCTTGTACATTATCATAATAAATGTGCATAATTTAGTTACTTAGCCACGATGTTTTATAACCGAAGTCAAAGGTCCAGAGTTCTTGTACACTTCTCTCTCATTCGAATCATGGGTAGCATCTCATAGTACTGTGCGTGCGGTGTTCAGAAGTACTTTACAATACCACAAAGCTCAAATTCTTGATCGGGTGAGGATAGGAGGAATAATCTATTGAAAACCCTACGTTTTTCTTCGATTTCCTGGTCATTACGTGTTATTTTAGTCTATGTTCACAGGACTGTGAATTTCTATTTCAAATTCGACAGAAAATAGTCGCTGAGAAAACATGATCAGCTTGCCTCACCTGCTTGTTCATGGGAAAGCTCTCTCTCTCTCCCTCCCCTCCAAACACTCTTGACGAGGCCTGGCCTGATCCAGTGCTGTAAAGGTGTGCCGAAATTTCTTTTCCGCTTCATAATCAAGAGCCTACTTTTCACTCAACCTTGCATTGTCCTCGGACGCTTCAGGTGCCATATACTCCGGGAGGGGGATGGGAGGTGTGCCCCTCTTTTAAAAACGGGAGTATCAAATTTCTTGGTACTTCTCTATGAAAATGAGCTGGTGGTTAGAAGGTTGTGTTCTCAGGTCATTTTTACGTTCTTTGTATTTTCATGTTCTTTCTGGGGTCTGAAACCGAGCCACTAGGAGTGCCTGTACTTTTTCATGATAAAATAGGTAAATTTTTTTTAAGTGTGTAGAGTGCCTAACATTAGTTCTGACTCAGATGAAACGAACTCATAATAGATGCAAAATCAGCCAAAAACGTGCATACAACCCTAAAAATAAAATCTCATTGCATTATTTCAGGACTAAAAATGTCCTTGATGGATAGTGTTTGCATGCTACAGATGATCGTCTACAGGGCACTCATCATTGCTGGCATTGGTAAATAGTTCTCTAATGGCTGCTTTAACAAATACAATACCTCAAGGACTGGGATCGATATTAACGCCAAGTTTGATTTAAATGAAACCAAGCAAATTTGTGGAAAGATCAACACAAACCAAGCCCTTCACGCTGCGCCAAAAAAAGTTTTGCCCGAGAAAGACACGCAGGACACAACCCCGCCCCTTTCCCCTCCCCATACTCAATTGGGTTAAATTTCCAGAAAATCAGAAGAATTTGACGAACTTTTAACAGAGTGGCGAAGATATCGTCGGACGAAAAATTCCACCAAGGTTTGTCAACATTTATTGCAACGTTGGGTGTAATTTACGATATTTTGTCTAGGTGGCAAAGATTTTGCCCGATAGATCAATAATCTCTCAAACTCACAAGTTAGCCTGACTGCAATCAGTTCATGTGGACAGTGATAAAATTAGATCTTTATTTTCATGCTTCAGGAGCTTTCCGCGTGATTGTGCTGGTGCTCCTCTTATCTGCATCTGTTCAACTGGCGCAGGTAGGAATGCTTGAAATATTGTTTTTACCTTGAATTCTGTCATTTTATCCATCTGCATTTTCCGTAAAAAGAACTGCATTGCAGTCGAGGTCAAGGACTGCGCAAATCAGGGTTAGTAGGTGAGATTGTGTTTGAAAATTGTGGTTACCTAATTTTGAAGAACATTGTTTAGGCCTGCTCTGTTGTAAAAAGCTTGCTGAAACCTCCAAATGGGTGTGGCTTGTACTGCAAACACTTGATTATGCCCCCTCCTTCGATTACGTCCCCATCCCATAGCAAATTTCTGATTAATGATTTCCCTCCCTCGGATAAGCCCCCACCATTGTCAGTGTAGTCCTGAGGAAATACCTTAATACCTCGATTAAGCGTCCCCTTTTTAAAGGCCCCCCTTAGCAAGAGATTTTTCAGTGAACGCCCCCTAGAATATAAGGCCCCACTAGACGGGCGTTTATTAGAGGTACACTACTTAAGACATGAAAAGTACTACTACTACGTTATTATTATTTCAGTTCTGTGGTTTTTATTTCGTATAAGAATATGAAAATACGGAAAAGATGATATTGATGATGATATTGAGACGCAATTTAGTGTATACTTCATTGATGTATCACGTTTTTCTTTAAAAAAAAGAGGAAATAGACGAAAATATAGAAGATGCCCCCCTCTTTTAAACGCCCCCTTTAAAAGTCCAAACACTTAATAAAGGCGCCGGGCGTTTAATTGAAGCATTATGGTAGTCGAATCCTTGCAGACACTTGCCAGAACCAACAAAAATTGCAATTTTTTATCAATATAATTGCTGATCAGGGCTTTCTTCCTTTTTTTTCCAAAAAAGCTATTCTTCAAATTATTATCTTTCCAAAGAAAAGGCTAATCAGAATCTAACGAAATAGCTAGTAAAGCTGTTTCTTTGTTCTTATTACTCCAAATCTCACAGCAAGAATCGCAACCTTGAGAGCCTTTGTAATTGTTTTAACCTCTGACTCATGTCGAAAATGTGACCTTGACTGCTAACTCGGATAGGCTTCTTTTTACCTTAGAATGTGATTGTGTAAGTTGATAAAGTAGTGATGTTCATAACAAGGTGCTTCCATAAACGATAGCAACTACTCTCTTTTATGAGAACAATTTTATAAGAACACGAGTCTCAATTTTGTCAAAAACTCAGACTGAGCTTCTTCACAAAAGCTAAGAACAGCAACACTATCTATACTCAAGACGAACAAATTTCGGGATCAAGTTACAACGTAGTGAGGATGAAGTCAAAGATCAGTAAAGTTTTGTCGTGATAGATCATTCATTTTACCAAGGAAACAGTTCTATGTTAGAGATGCCAACACTCCTAGCCCGTATTGTCTAGCGAAATAAGAACAAATTAAGAACAATTGAGACTGAAAACAGGCCAAACAATTAAGAACAACGAGCTTCACGTAAAATTTTTTAGTTCATAAAAAAAAGAGTGTAAAATAAAAAAACAATGCGCAGCCTCGTTTGCTGTTTCCTGAATTGATTTTGGCGAGAAGTACACAAATTCGATGAAGTTATTTCCGCAAAAGTTAGTCCCAGAGATACCAACTATCTTTTTGGGTAGTATTTATTAATCGTTATTCTTCAACCGCAAGGTCGTAGCAAGTTGTTTCGCAAGGTACTGCAACACTGCGTAAAGTAATGGATAGGTAACAGGCCTTTAGTGAGAAGACGTACCATTTGACTTTTGACGCCCAGGAAACACTTCCAGACAGAATGCCTTTAGGACGTGTGCAAAAAATTGACATAATTTGTTTCTTTTCTCACGGCTGTGTAGTCACGTGACGTTGGAGGTGCTTAAAATACTCTTCGTCCGGAAATGGAGTTCTTGAAGTGGTCCTCTGAAATGTCTTATCTGCCAGCGTCAGAGGGGCATTTTTCATGTTCGCAGTTGCAAACCATAATGGCAGAGCGTTGTGAAGGAAGCACATGCGTAATGGAGACATCCTGTCCTGGAATTAATTTGGAATACTTTTGAAATTCATGCTTTATCTCTGCAATGGGAAATTGCACAAGACTGTTACGTTCTAATACAATTCATTAATAATGTTTTATTGAATACACCTGCATTCTACTGCTTTCGAACGTTTCTGACATGTCTGAGCGGACCAAGGTTAGGTTTACGGGCCATCATCACCTCTTGGAAAATGGCGAATATTAATTTGTTTGCTTTAATCAGGGAGTGTTGTTCAAAGTATCTTGCGACACTGTAATTTTTTCAGAAACAGACCAATTGTTCTACGGTATTGTATCCCGATTGTGTCTCCTTACGTTTAGGCCATGTGAAACCTAAAATGGTGGGGATTGGGCTCTAACAAGCTTCCTTCTGTGGATTCTGAAACGAATACTTTATGGCATGAAAATATCGCGGTTTCGAGGTCGAGTTAAAAAAAACCACGAAATTGAAATGCCGCGAAAAACGCATTTCCAGCTCAACCACGAAATTAAAATCCCGGGAAAAATCGTATGTGGGGCCAATCTCGAATTTAAATGCACCAAAAATCCGGGTTTTAAACAGTAAAACGTTTTCCTTCTTTAATTTAGTCAAAAACGAGTGAAAATACACCATTTTTGGAGCAAGCAAGTTATTTCTGGTTTCATTTTTTACTTAGACCGCGAAATTGAAACTCAAGCAAATGTGAGAATACCTGAGCTACATTTTCACATCTTGAGCATAAAGTGTCGTTTTATGGAAAGGAATGCGAGTTTATGCGTAGAACCTTGAGGTTAAAAATGATCGTTGAATGAACGTAACATCCATAGGTGAAGAATAGTGTTAAATTGAGCCTATCTGCTTTTTTATTCAATTTTTCTGGCCAAAAATGCAAACATTCCTCCTTTCCATTGTGTTTCGATGGTCAAGCATATATCTAAGTGAATATTCTTGTAACAGGTTTCCAACCCTTCATTCCTTTCCTTCACTCCCCAAAGAATGGGAAATACGTTGGCAATTATGCCTTATTTTTTCGCATGGGACCATTTTAACCTTCGTACGTATTGGGGGGCAGGGGGTGATTTCCTCGCTCCTTCTTAGTATTTCCGGATTGGCTATAGCTATGACCACCAAACTTGGTGCGGTGATAGATCGGCATGTAGCAACATAAGGAATTTGGCGTCAATATAACATATGCAACCTCATTAATTATTCAACAAAGCCGTCATAATTAGCATTAGTATATGGTTTTGTCCTTCTTTGATCAGTTTAGATTCTACTTACCAGAGAAAATTATACACAGTTGTGATTAATACTTTTTTGCTATATTTTTATTTTTTCAGACATGCGATATGGAGCACGTACCATGCACAATTTTTGAAAATTCGCACAATTATTTCAACGCGATTCATTTTGCTTGTGTTACAATCCAATGTGCCCTAAATGACTAAAATTAGCTTTAAGTCTCCAAGCTACTTCTTTTTGAGTTATTTTGCGGAGTTCATGTGCTGAAAACGCTGAGATACAGTCGCCTGTCACGTGTTAAAAGGCTGATATCTCGTGAACAGATGGACCAAATTACATCAAATTTGGACAAGATTTCTACCAAAAGCCTGAAAAAGGCAAGTGGTTAATTCCTCCCCCCCCCCCATCCCCCTCAATACAGAATAGGGTTAATATGGTTTTGTCCTTCTTTGATCAGTTTAGATGCTACTTACCAGAGAAAATTATACACAGTTGTGATTAATACTTTTTTGCTATATTTTTATTTTTTCAGACATGCGATATGGAGCACGTACCATGCACAAAGAGCAAGGACTGTACACATCCCAATAGCAAGTGCAAGACGAAGTTTAAATGTTTCAAACTGTGGAATGCCGGTTTTTGTACAGAAGATAAGGAAGGTGCTCGATTCTGACACGGTCAATGGCGGTATAATCTGTCTCCTTTGACACGGTCAACTGTGATCCACGTCATCTCGTCAACTTCGTTATACTCTCTCCTTTAACACGGTCAATTGCGGTATGCTCTGCATTGCAAGCCTGCGGTGCTACACAATAAAGAGCTTCTAAGGGAAAGATTCGACGAGTTTGCACCTGAAGTCAGGATCTACGTCGATCAAGTTGCCAAGTAGAAAACACGAAGACGGAACCCAAATCGATTGCTGTACTGCAATGGACAGGGAAATGGACATAGCCTTAGGAACCAGGAAGCCGAATGGCTAATGCAATCTTTTAAGACATCTTCTCAGAACCAGTCAGCTGAAACTATTGCAGATGATCGATTTTCGGTCATTTCAGTAGCAGCAATTGCGGTGCAGGAAAGGCACACTGAAAGTCTATTAATCAATTTCAACGATTGTAGATTGCCTCGTCATACATCTTTACTTCACGAATATTGGGATTGTGCGTTTACATATAACTTATAACGTTAGCGATTAACTGAAGCCGCTCCCCTTTGCCAACGACACTTCCATGACGTCACAATGTAATACACTGTATCTACGAGTTTCCGCAAAAATCGCATGTTTTCTCAGGTGTAACTTGTACTAATAGCGTTTTACTGACGATGGTCCCTAAAACTAGCTACCTTTGTCTCTATTCTACGATCTGTGCAATAAATTGTGCGACTTTTATGACACAACCTTCTGATCACAACACAGTGGTCGATTTGACCTACAGCCATAGTACATGACCGAAAGCAAGTGAAAGTAGTCAAGACAGTGACACCAGAAGTCGCTACACTCCTCTTTGCCGACCTTAAGTATTGCTCACCTCTTGCAATGAACAATGGTTGCTTATGAGGAAGTTCAATATGCGACCATGCAATTTCTAGGCTACATGCTGTGCACAAGCTATACTGGTTGTCAGGAAGTGAGAGCAAAAGCATTGTTTTCTTCCAATTCACTTTTGTCTCAATGTATCGTTGCACTGATTGTGCTTCCTCCTCTGCAACCTAACTTCACAATTCGGAGACACTATTACTATCACTAAACAGTGGACGTGCAATGCGCACCAACTGATGTCAAGAAGGCGAGCGGCTGTTTTGTGAGCCAAGGCAAAATGCAAACATTTTCCAGGTTTTCAAGGTTCAGCTGTCTAAAGACCTACATTTTTGTAAGTTTTCCAGGTAAAACATTCAAAGCAGGCTATTTTTCAGGTTGTTTGGCCACTATTTGTTCCAAATTTGAACCCAACAGATGGCCTTAATCAAAGGTGATGACGTCATCGGCCCTTTTCCGTAACAAACGACAGTTTTTTCGTCCCTGGTTGTATTCCGTTACGCTGAAAACATGATTCAAGGTTTAGGAGTGGTTTAAGTAGCTCTCCTAGATCAAACGATGGCTTCATCTTGCCACCTGCAGTTTTCGAGGACAAACCATAACCATGTGCCCGCACTAAAATCAGACCATATATATGACGAACGACACTCGAAGTCACTAACACTTATCATTGTAGTAATCTTGTCATTACTTTGAGAAATCTGACTTCGAATGCTATTCATGTTTTCGTGCTACCATAAGGGAAGAAATTTTCGCGACAAGAAGTTTTTGATCCGTCGAAAAGTGCGTTTTTTGCGGAAGAAATTGTCGCGGATCAAGCGCTTTTTACGAGTTTCGCGGAAGAAATTTTCGCTAACCGAATAAAAAAAGAATAGTTAATTATCAGTTTTGCAAAGCCCAGTTGCACTTTCTCTGTCTAATCGTTGGGAAACCATCAAAAGAAGTACAAAAAAATAATTTTCGTCTACCTTAAGGGAATAAATTTTCGCGGTCAAATTTTTCGGAAACTTCGCGGAAATTAATTTTCGCGGTCCATGCTCTACGAAGCATTTCATGGGAATAAATTTTCGCGGTTGAACTCTTTACAAATTTTGGGGAAGCTATTTCCCCTTCAAAATAACATTGTAGCATGCTGTACGTGTCACTGTAATAGATAGTCAACCTTAGTTTATAGGTAATCGATGAAGCATGCATTGTTTTAAAGATTTTCGAAATTTTACTGTTTTCAATGGATTTTATTATCGCGGTTAAATGGTGGATAAATTTCGCGGGAATTATTATCACGGTTGAACATTTTTGGAGGTAAAAAGGGAATTTAATTTCGCGGATTTCCCCCAAAACTGCAAAATCCACGAAATTTTCTTCCCGCGAAAATTTCTTCCCTTAAGGTAGTAGGCCCGCGGCAGTGAAATTTGTTAAATATCTGCAGAAGTACTGCGGGTTGATGCGGTCAGTAAGAGTCAGGAAAAATAGCTCATTTTCAGAAAAAGTCATGAAAAGTCAGTACATGTCAGTAAAAGTCAGGGAATGACCCTGTTTGGTCAGTGAAAGGTCAGTAAATGACATTTTGACCACATAAATAATTTTTTTGCTATGCTTTCAAAAAGTGTTTAGGATCAGTCAATATGGGATGTTTCTAATGGTCTCATTTGCAAATTGTTCCTGCGGCACTATCAGGTCACTGAAAATCAAGTTCTGCATTTGATTTTTGACTCATGGCCATAAACTGTTCCTTATTCCCCTGCCAGTTGACCCTCACCAGTTTTTTACTCGCCACTCCAGCTGAAAAGGGCTAGAATGTCGAGAATGAAGCTGAGAAAACTGGTTGGATTTTGGGCGGTGTTTTTGATTGAACCAATCATTGAAGTTGAAATCTATTTGTGTGTTCTCAACGCTTGCAGAGTAGCAAACATGAAAGTAGTTGATTTGTTAGACTCGAGTTCAGTGAAATGATATGATCTGTGTTAGTAAGGAGTAAAGGTGTGTTTATGTTAGACTCGACTTCAGTGAAATGATATGATGTGATTTAGTAAGGAGTAAAGGTGTGTTCATTTTAGATTGGACTTCAGTGAAATGATATGATCTGTGTTAGTAAGGAGTAAAGGTGTGTTTATTTCAGATTCGACTTCAGTGAAATGATATGATCTGTATTAGTAAGGAGTAAAGGTGTGTTTATGTTAGATTCGACTTAAGTGAAATATGATCTGTGTTAGTAATTAATAAAGGTTTGCTTATTTCAGATTCGACTTCAGTAAAATGATATGAGCTGTATTAGTAAGGAGTAGCGCTGTGTTCGTTTTAGATTGGACTTCAGTAAAATGATATGATCTGTATTAGTAAGGAGTAGCGCTGTGTTCATTTTAGATTCGACTTCAGTGAAATGATATGATCTGTGTTAGTAAGGAGTAGCGCTGTGTTCGTTTTAGATTGGACTTCAGTGAAATGATATGATCTGTGTTAGTAAGGAGTAGCGCTGTGTTCATTTCAGATTCGACTTCAGTGAAATGATATGATCTGTATTAGTAAGGAGTAGCGCTGCGTTCATTTTAGATTGGACTTCAGTGAAATGATATGATCTGTATTAGTAAGGAGTAGCGCTGTGTTTATTTTAGATTGGACTTCAGTGAAATGATATGATCTGTATTAGTAAGGAGTAAAGGTGTGTTTATGTTAGATTAGACTTGAGTGAAGTGATATGATCTGCGTTAGTTAGGAGTAAAGCTGTGATTATTTTAGATTCGACTTCAGTGATACATAGGACTATGGGATAGTTTGCGGAAAGCTTTTTAGTCATGTGTATTGCAGAAGAGTAGCTTCCTAGAATGTAGAATCCTACTTGCTAGAATGCAAGCTTGCTAGAATGTAGAAGTATGTATTGTTTTGTATCAAAGAAATTAGTCTGCGAAGATTCTCAGAGTCAGGATTCTGCAATATACAGTGAAGGACGAAAGTTGAATACTTATGCGTGATATTGTCTTATTGACCAGGTTATAGCATGGTTCTAGTATACCTAATTTTGTTAGATAAACCATGAAATGTCATGGAGAAGAGCAAATCTCTTGAGGAATACTGTTTACGTTTTTAGGTGCCTTAGTTTACTTTATTTGTTATCCATTATTTGTTTCATGTAGCTTAACTAGTGAGTTGTTGTCTTCTTGATGGTTAGTGTTACCATAGTGTTGGTATTTGCATTGGAAAGTCTATCATTTTGAACATACCATTTTCAGTGTGGATAAACTTCTGGAATTTTGTTGCGTTAATCTTGATAAGCCTCAGGTGAATACCAGGCTCTAGTGTGTTAGTTGGAGCATTACTTACAACCCATGAAACAATTCAAAATATAAATTAACTGAGTGATCCTGGCTCCTGTTAGTTTGATATACATACCTTTTCAATAAGTGAGGAAATTCAATAATCACTTTTGTCAGGCGTGCATGGTGGTGTTCAAATTCTTTATTCATTGGTATAGCAGAAAGTCAGCAAAAATGATATCTATTTGACCATTTTGGTCAGTAAAAATGATATGTTTTTCCTTCTAGAAATTCAGGAAAAGCCAGTAAATTGAAAAAATTAAAGCTGTATCAACCCTGTACTAATGCTTTGGCCATGAAACTTGGTGATTTTCCTAATGAAACTTGGTGATTTTCCTAAAATTTATCAAGGATTTCAGAAAAAAAGGTTTGTTGATGCTAATTTTAGACGTGACGTCATCATTTTTGACAAGTGCCAATGCCAAAAAACGATGACACTTACAGAGAAACGTTGTTATACGGCAAAATATCAATGTATATATCAAGAATGGGTATTGGGAGGCTAGGATTAATGCTATACTATGGTTTTTACGCAATTCCTTGGAGTCTCGTGGCCAAAATCCGAATTTTGGGGAATTCGGTTCATGAACCTAATTATGCACCATTAATTGAAATTACATAACTAATTATGCATAATTAATGTCCTTATTCAGCCCAAATGATAACTAATGCAGTCATCTAACACTCTACCAAGTTTCAAGACTATTGAAGAAAGATTATAGATTTTACAAGGGGCGGGCCTTAGGCCCCCCAGCCTATTTAATGCCCAAAACGCCCAACCTTTGCAGGGTTAACGCTCTTACCATGTTCTGAGGTTAAATTCACCTCATATCTTTAACGAAATTTAAAGGCTTGCTTTTTGATAGACGGAAACCAGGGCTATCAACACATGATGTTACTGCCACAATACAAGGTGAATTGTACTTGCTAAACCAATGAAGAGCCTGCTTTTACAGAAACAAACGGTTTTATCTTATCGAGGCTGTAGCATTCTCATGATGTCCCTAAATTTTCGCTCTTTAAAGCATTATGTGTAAACTTTGTCCTAATAAAAATATACGTAGAAGCATGAGCCGGAGGGCTATAAACCTTTTCTAATGAATTTCATGGTGACTTCTACTAAAAATGCGCCAAAAAAACAAAACACGTACAATAACAATTTCTCCGAGAAACTCATCCAAGCCGTCACCTCTCTGGTGGTTGATTAGAAGCTTTTTCTTCACTCGTGGGAAGACTCTCATATTTCGAGTGAAGGCGACCATAAATCTCCGTTCTAATGCCTTCTTTGAGTTTAACAAGCGATGTTGTTCTTCCATCGGTATGGTTTAATTCATAGTCCTCCCAAGCTTCATCTTGCTCAGATTGATCGATTTCTGCTGTTCCTGCACAGTCCGAAGGAGGTGTAGTACTGCTCGATATTGTCCGATTGTTTTTGGCTGCAGAACTATAAGGTTCCTTGGAACTCGGTGTTGAATTGCTATAATCATTTTTCTCTGAGTTCCTACTAGTCGACTTTCCTGTGCGATTTTCGGTTATCCGACATTTTGGTTTGGCGTCTTCATTCGCATGTGTTTCGTCTTCGGCGTCCTGAGTTTCAACTACTATCGATGAATTTAATGAATTTTTATCCATTTTCGCATACTTCCCTTTCCCCATATCGTTACCCATGACTCAACGACAATTTCTCTGAGTTTCTCTAATAAACTCTCGCTAAAACGTTTAGCAGGCCGAGCAAAGAATTAATAATGAATCGCATACTTCAATACGATTGCATAGAGACGAAGCGATAGAATGCAGGCAATACGATCTTTCTGAAACGTTCAGACTGGAACGATTAAGCTTGAACCAATCTGCCAATCTGCCGGTGACCGAATCAAGAAATAAGGAATGGAACTTGGATTCAACATACAACGATCAGGCCAGGTTATGAGATTATCAGATTTTTTGATATCAAATCTGAACGCCAGCTTTTACGCTTAAGAATCATCAGGTTTCAATTGACATTCCAGCGCACGTCGTAGTCAAAGAGAGGATCAGAATATTTGCTAAAATGAAAGAAATATAATTCGGTAGCAATTTGAGGGAATCCAAAATAGGCAGTTTCCGTGAATTATCAGCTGCCCATCATTTTACGTTAAACAAAAGTTCTAAGAATACAGGGATTTAACGCATTTCTCAGACGCAGCTTTTTCGAAAACACTAAGAGCACAAATACTTACCAATTACCCGTTATATACCTGCTTCTTGTGTCTGCATGGGCACCGAGTCTTAAAATTCGAAGTTTCAATATCAAGACTTGACCCTAATGTAATGACAGGAACAGAACTCTGAGAATCTCACGTCGTTTCAGTCAGTCGCTACTATTTTCGAAACTCATACATCTTAACCCCAATATTTGGACTGATGTAGCAGTTGGTAAGGCAATTTTGTGCCTTTTTTAGTTAAAACATCACAAAATCACATGAATTTGAGAGATATGAGCCCGAAGTAATCTTGCACCTGCTTTTGACAGATTTCGATTTTCCTCAGGTTTTGCAAGAAAATCCTGTTCTTGATTGAAAATTATGACCCATGTGACACATATATACACCCATGTGATTAATGCATACACCCATGTGACATATATAACCCATTGACATATATGTACACCCATGTGACATACGCATACACCCATGTGACATATGCATACACCCATGTGACATATGCATACACCCATGTGACATATGTACACCCATGTGACATATATAACCCATTGACATATATGTACACCCATGTGACATATGCATACACCCATGTGATTAATGCATACACCCATGTGACATATGCATACACCCATGTGACATATGTACACCCATGTGACATATATAACCCATTGACA
>JAOBRC010257020.1:0-14111 GCA_027575255.1 Scolionema suvaense
TACTTGCTCAAACCAAAACAACGACTGAAGACAACGTCATTAAAGTTTTGACCTTAAGACAGTAACGGCGTTCCATAAAAAGCAAACACAATTAATTTTTCCATCGTTAATCAATTACAATGTGCTCGGACTCGTTCTTTTTCTCAGTTTGCATATTTATGGCTTCCCCGTTTTCTTTTATTGATGTACATTCGCTAAATTACTTTCATACATTTTCTCTGCAAATCTCTGATTGGTCGAAGCAACGCAAGACTTGCTACAAATTTGACAAGATACTTGAGTAGTTTCGAGTATTTCTTTACCCATAGTCATCTTCATGCTACTTACGCAAGCATATCCACGTACGTAGGCACGGAAAAACACGAAAAAAACGTTAGAATTCACCCTCGTGTACTTTTGTTCATGCCCGTCGTTTGCGCTGAAAAGAGTTACGTGCTACGTGCTACGTGTTGTAAACATGAAAATAATGCATAAGAGGTGAAGAACAGGCACGCTCGTACCAACATGCAAGAGAAAGCGAGCAGGCACGCACGTACCAACATGCAAGAGAAAGCGAGCAGGCACGCACGTACCAACATGCAAGAGAAAGCGAGCAGGCACGCTCGTACCAAGATGCAAGAGAAAGCAAGGATTTCATTACTGCGCACATTGGCAGCAAGCTCTCTTTTTTCGTAACTGGAAGAAATGGTGATACTCTAAGCAAACATGAGCTGCGTTGTATAGTTGTGTACCATGAAAACAACACTGCGCATATTCTACGCAGGAAGTTGTGTGTTAGAATGCGTGGATGAAAATAGTGTATGATATTTGTACTGAAGCAAATATGAGCAACACTTTGCAGAGGATATGACGCACATGAAAACTAAGCTGCACGCTTCCCTTAACCTTATTAATACCTGGCTTTGAGTCGATGGCATACCTGGGGGATGCAGGGCCATATTTCATGGAGGGTCCTGGGGCCCTGAATACTTTTCGGTTAGTGAGCCCCCCCCCCCCTTGAAATTTGCCAATTTCACTTTATTTTGTTGAAAAAACACGCGCAATAGCTTTCTTCAAATTTCCCAGATAAGCAAGTACTTTATCCTCACTACTTTGTATCGAACAAAAGGGCAAACGTGTGAGTCCCAGTCGTATTTGTGTTACTTAACATTCATCTGCGTCGTCAAAAGATTTTTATGCTCATGTTGATATGTTTTCCTAGCGAATCGTGTAATGAGGATCTGCGGAAACTGAAAACAATAAACAGAGATGAGATTGATTGCCCATATTAATTGATGCGCCCAATTAAATATGTTGCCTTAGATTAAGAGAAAAGAGACAGACTGCAACAGTATGGTTATTGTCGACACTATCACATATATGCACATGAATACAAATAGGATTTTAATTATTGGGGACCTCCATAGCAGTGAGGTAATACACACCACTAAAACTGGCGCAAACTAGTCTCTACCTTGCAAGAGCGCATCCCCCAAGATGCCGCAAATCGCAAACCGTTTGCACTCTTCGCCAATCCACCGTGGTCACCCCTGCAGATGGGTGAGATTACTGTACCACTGCTTGTGCAAGCAAATCCTCACCTACGGAGGAGCAACTGGCCACCACACTCAACACTATCAGAACACATCTCATCTACATAGATGGTTCCGCAAGTGCCTGCACTAGAGACGGAGGAGCCGCGGCCGTTATTACACGGGGCGACCCCGAACATCCCCAAATCATCGAAACCCTCACGGCCAAAGGACGTATCACATCTTCATATGAAGAAGTTGCGGCGCTATAACTAGCCATACAATGGTTATCACAACATCTTCTTCCTGACTCAACATCTGTCCTAATATGTAGTGACAGCCGATCGTTATGCACAGCGATTTCCGCAAATAACCCTACCCTACTTTCTCTAACCAACACTTTTCACACACTACCATACAACATCACCCTCCAGTGGATTCTTGGATACACGTCAACGTGGCAATGAATCAGCGGACTCCGCGGCTGAAGAGGCCACGGCACTAGACGCACCTACCCCACCTATCTCCTTCGAAGCAATTCACTCGGAAATTAAAATTCTCATCCAGGACCCCCACCCCCTCACCCACGGATATCTCAAACGTATAAAAACTATTCTACTAACAAGGACCCGAAATGTACCCCTCGATCTGAACAGAAACTTATGGCTAGGTTACGCTCCGGACACCATCCCCACCAGACACTCGATCTGAACAGACACTTATGGTTAGGTTACGCTCCGGACACCATCCCGCTTTTAAGTCATCTGAAGACTCCACCTGTCCAGACTGCCATGAAGGTGAACATATCCTTGAGCATTGGCTGGTTGAGTGCACCGCTCATGCCGCTACGCGGCAGCGTATATTCGGTGACAGTATCGGAAACCTCTCTTGGCTCTCGGAGCAGCGTCTTCCTAGACGCAGGACTTAGGTCCGCCCATTAGAAAAAAACACACACAGTGGTGGAGGTCAACTGGAAATCCACGCACGTGGTGGTTTCTGCACATCAACTTAATGCAACGATTAGAAGTGACCAACTCTTCTTCTAAGCAAGATTTGCCCGAGTAAAGAGGAAAAGCAGATTATTCCATCAGCTTTTAAACTCCGCCCAGCCCTTCATTAGTGGAAGAGTAGCTTGTATTTTAAGCTGAGTTACAACAAAAGTCGAGCTCATCTGGGTGTAGCGCAGATTGTTAAATCTTGTACAGAAGAAAATCTAGCAGATGGAAAATTAAATCTGGAGACAATGCAACCAGGCTTGAGGAGGCAGACTCACGATGCATTGTGAGGGAAGAACAGTAACAAGCCTCAAACGCCCTGGTGTGTACTCTGCCACCAGATCCATGTCTGCGAAGGAGGGAGTTCCAAAAATCAAATGCACTGTTCAAGGAAGGAGGGAGTTCCAAAATTCAAATGCACTGATCCGGGAGTCTCATGTCCTTGGTTTGCCAGTGTTGTTTGTTGGCCTAAGGTAGAGTCTTCTACGGCAGCTTTCGCCAATGGGATACCAACCGGTTGAGTATTGTGAATACTGGCCTTCAGCATGACTAGCTCCCTCTTAATGCACAGTAGGAGCATACTCACTATGGCGGCAGTTGGGAGAGGGTGCGTTCAGGTCTTTTATGTCAACTGCCAAAGTGCTGGGGAACTCAAAGGGAACAGGAATCCTGATTACAACAAATCCTGGCAGACGCCCAGTGCGTCTATACTTAGCTGAAAGGTCTCTCCACTTCCACAGCAACGGTAACGACGCAAATCGTTTGTATATATGGAAGAAAATTCTGAGTTTGCTCAACAGGTTCTGAGGCGGGACATATTATTCAACAGGGTGTTTAGTCTACTATAGTATGCGCCCCCCTTCCCCCTTGCTGAAACCAACAGATACGGCCCTGGGATGGAAGCTAAATTGCCTGCGGCCATAAATTGACCCTTAAAAAGGGAAATAATGCCCCAGTAATCACACAACTTAGCAAATATATTCTTTGCACCACACTTTTAAAATGGTTTCATTTTTCAGGCGTGTTTAGTAAGAGTTCTAGATTGCTGAGTTCTAGATTGCTTGGAATAATGTAAGGGGAATCTCATATTTCGGAAGGAGTGCAAAAAGCGGAAAATGTAGAGCTGAAAACTTCCCCTCCCATTTCCGTCACCCTACATCAGTTTTGGAGGCTGTTTTTGGTGCTAGATAGTCAAAATGAAGTTGGTCAATAGGTTTAGGGTGCAACAGTGCCAAAATGTTATTTTTGGTCCAATTTAAGGGCCCGCAGGTACATTTGCCTCCGCCCACCCCCGATTATGCGATGTCACCAACCTTAATGAGCGGTAGATGGTACGTGCATTAACTTTTTATGCCTTTTTTATAATTTGTACTAAATTCTGGGAAAAGTCATACAATTCTGCTACAATTGAAACATTTTTTAAAAAGTTATTA
This sequence comes from Scolionema suvaense, assembly GCA_027575255.1. Taxonomy (NCBI): domain Eukaryota; kingdom Metazoa; phylum Cnidaria; class Hydrozoa; order Limnomedusae; family Olindiidae; genus Scolionema; species Scolionema suvaense. Next base: position 3,940 of record JAOBRC010257020.1, read on the forward strand.
ACGCTTCAAATTTCCGTGTAGATTTTCTGAATGAAAAAAACCATTGATGTATGTGTAAATATAAAGGCAAATGTTACTTTAATGTCTGCCACGAAAATCCCACGTTTTTTATTGTATCCCGAAAAATGTTCACGCCATCCGGGTCACGTAATGGACCCCAAAAATGTTGCTTGGTAAAGATTATCCATCTAATTTAAGTAAAAGTCAGAAAATTCAGGAAATACTTCGTTCTGGCTGCATCTGTTGCACGACGTATGGTTTAGCCACTGTAAACATCGCCATAAAACTGTTGTTTTGGACTTGCGTATGTCTTTGATTCTATTCCAGGATTTCCAAAAAAGCCTTTTAGGAGAAATCTGGTATTTATTTTAAGATTAAACGTTTTGACATATTCTTCGTTTCTAGATTCACTTTTGCTGCTGGGACGACTACTGTACTACAGATCATAAGAATCATCAGATAGATCCACCTGACAGCGGACTTGAGAAAGTATGCATTGTGCTGAATTTAGAAACGTTTTCCTGTCCTCTGCCATTGTGTTGCTATCAGCGAGGGCCAGTGGAAAACTGAATACGTTTCCTACGCAGGCTTTTGCATCACTAATTGGAGTAAATGCAAGCCAATGGAACGAAATGTTATGCTCATCAAATAGATCCATGTGCGCATGCGTAGATTCTTGCGTCTATTCACAAAATTGCTGCATTGACTATTTCTGGGACAGTTCTCAACCAAATGCATCAGTGGAGACATACATTTTGGATGTCCAATCACACTTCAGAATCTACAGCCAATCAAAATGCATGCCAGCAATAAAACAACTCCACAATCATCGTATTGCTTCATATTGGATGACCACTTCATGTCCAACACTTTCCCCTCAGTATTCCACTGAAGACTACGGTAAATGCGTCCATTCATGGTCAAACCGAACGATCTACAACCTGCCAGTACAAGACAAAAAAGGACTTCTTTACAAGAATGGATTCTGTGCCAGATGCAATGGGGTTTTCGAGTTCGCACCTGTCGAACTCAGATTTGGGCAATGCAGGGGCGTTGGGGCAACAACTAAAGATTATTCTACAATAAGTACCAATTGCTCTATTAATATTGTTGAATCAGATACGGTCGTTCAGTGTTCGCCATGCACCCTTTCTCAGTATAAGGTATGTAACCCATTTTCGTTTCTTTTGAATGCATCAGCAACATTCTCTTGTAGCACGTCATGCATAGAACAGCTCGAGGAGATAAAAAGCAACGGTAAAAAAGGGACTATGGGATATTCTCTCACAATGATTTATCACAATTTACTGGGATCTGGAAAAAGTTCACCAGACGATATGATTTCAATTTGCAAGGATAATGAGATCTTTCACCCTGATAAGGAAAAATGTGAACCAATGAGCCAAGTAGAATCTTGTTTCTTTAATCAAGATTCATGTTCCGTTAATTCAGATGTATCTGTGGCAAGTAACGCTAGTTGTGGGCAGATGTCCTATTCGTTCGACAGTGTTAAAGTTTCATGCAATGTTCACTGGAACATTTCTGGTAATCATACAACATTGAACAGCAGTAGTTTGTGCAAAGCCAGTCGAAATGTCATTTATCACGAGCTGCTACTCATACAAAAATTTGCGAGCCGATTTTCAGTTCCTTTCGAAGTTTTAGAAGAAGGGTTCATTGATATGAATACTAATTTCAACCTATCCAGATCTTCTAACTATCAACCAAGTAATATGACGTCAGCAAGTGACCATATGCAGCAAGGAGGCGTTGCATGCTCAAACAAAACAGTTGATAGGTGTACCAATAACCTGACACAAAGTGGAGGGTACCCTCACATGGTTACAAACTTGCAACCGATATTTTTACCTAGATTGACAGGAACAGCCATATGCAACAGTATTCCCGCTGTCCCACTTAGCAGAGACAACCAGATGAATATGGACATCGCAAATGAAGTGGAAAAGTGGACCACCACTTTGGGAATCGTGGTAAGTTCTCTGTGCTACGGAATTATGATCGTGGCGCATAATCGGAAGCACTTTGGCAAAGAATTCCCTTTTTCATTCATGTACACGAGCCTTCTTCTGTCAGATATGTTATTTGTCGCTGCTGCATATAGCAAGATTGAGGGCATTGCCTGTCAGGTCATCGCCATCTGTCTTCATATTTCCATGCTACAAAATCAGTCGTGGTCGATTGTCTTTGCAGGAATTGCGATGAAAGTGTGCTTGTCTAATACAGTGTGCACTGCTGAATCCCAAAATCGAGATCAGAAGAACAGGCAAAAACTTGCATACTGTGCATCAGCGTATCTACCACCATTTTCCATCGTGTTGATAACAATCTTTACACAGATCTATTTCAATTCAAGTATCGGTTACCGGCAATCTGTTCCTTGTTGGATAGATTCACAGGGCAGTAAAATCTTTTCCTACATCCTTCCAGTCGCCATATCTTTTCTTGTATCATTCATAGCTGTCTGCTTTGTGGTCTTCAAAATACACGTTCACATCAAGCAAATGTCTTCAATCTGCCCGTCCAACCTGAGTGTGTCGAAATCCGCAACACGACTATGCTTTCTCTTAGGCGCTGTTGAAGTCATTGGCATCGTTCAGCAATTTGGGGATTCCCGAACAGGAATCACCATGAGGTTTTTATTCGAATTCCTCTACTCAGTTCTACGAAGCTTCCGTGGACTGTTTATTTGCCTTAGTTGCTACAGCTGCCCTGAAATTCTCCAGATGGTGAAAGACGTCTGGTGTTATCGGTCAATCAATGGTGAACATGAATAATAATGTGTTGTGCAAATAGGTTCAATAAATGAATATTCACCACGTTTTGAAACTGTTATGCTTCAGGAGATGATGATTTGAGTAGACAAACATGCAAATGGCTAAGAAGCAGGGACGCTTTCTACTTTGACAGCATATTTCGTAAAGCGATTGACTACTGACCTTCCTGTGTGACTGAAATTTAGAAGAGGATACGTATTACTCAAAAAACTTTTAACTTGGAAGAGAGCATTTTCATGTTGTGTCTCGTCTTTTTGTACATACACCTCGCCATCTGCAGCTATGAGAAAAATATTTGACAGGCTTATTTCACCCAGAATAAAATATAAGCCTATCAAGACTTTGCCCTAACGAACACTTGAAATTTCATTGAAATCGCGTCGCAGATTTTTTTGCAGACATTGAACCACTATGGCCTCGATCCAGCTTCTAGCGATTTGTTCTGGTTATGACTAAATGCTACGACTTTTGGTCTCTAAATTATCTGGAAAATCGCAACTAATTCCTGACCACGTCGTAAAACAAGCACTGACCCTATAGGCACCCTAAAATTACCAAAACATGATTCTTCGAAAGCCACAAATAGTAAGTTTCTCTGAGATAAACTATCGTTCTGCTTTTATGAAAGGTTGCAGCTAGTTTGGTAGCATTTGTCTAACCATGAATGCAGGTAGTTTAAAGTGTTCATGAAATAGACTGAGCGGTTTGCAGCCAGTTGTGTAGTATTTTAACCACAATTGCAACTAGTTTTGGATATTACCATAAAACGAACAGAACAGTGTGTGTAGCCAGTTGGGTAGGGTTTTCTGAACACTGTAGCAAGTCGTTTTAGAGAATTTTCATGAAATGCGCTTTGCAGTAAGCAGTCAAATTGGCAACGTGAGCTGAAGTATTACTGCAAGACAGAGTTATCAAGAAAAAATTCAAATTCAAGGCAGCCTTGGTGTCTTATTCATTCTAATACTGACGGTGGCCAGGTGGCATATCTTTTGAGGAGAATGATCAAACAAAATTGGTGTCTTCTTAGCATAGTTGCTTCTGCGACAATGCCTGTAGTTTCAACGGAACATTATCTTACCTAATTCGTTCATGATTTAGACTTATTAACTGTGCTAAAGCGATATGCAGATGTTAAGGTTGTCGAGTAAAGACCTAAAAAAATGTAGATGTTTTCTTTTATTCATCGTTCACTGATGTCAACAAGCACATTGAATATTTTCGGTGGACAAAATGCTACCTACGTGTTGCTGTTAATACTGAACTTCGGAAACTATTCACCTATACCAATAATGTATTCTTTATCAATTACCTTTAAACTAAGATTGACTATCTATTACGGTGACAAGTACAGCATGCTAAAATGTTATTTTGATGAGGTAATAACTTCTCAAAAATTTATGAAAAGTGCTCAGCCGCGAAAATTAATTCCTGCGAAGTACTTGGTTTAGTATGGACCGCGAAAATTAATTCCCGCGAAATGTCCGAAAAATGTGACCGCGAAAATTAATTCCTGCGAAAATTTCGTCCCTTAAGGTAGGTAGTTTTCTAACTCGCAGCTAAAACATAACCTGCCCACAGCCTCAGCTTGAGAGAGAGAACAAGCAAGCAAGTGAAGCGCAGTGCACTTGGTTTATGGAACTGGCTGCTAAAACATTGCAGGGCTTTTGTACATATTCAAGATAATCCTACCCGAGCCGGCTGATTGGTGGTTAATTCATGTCACAGTTCGATATAGCCAAGCACTGAATAACAAGGGATGTCAGGTACCGTTGTTCAAGGGCGTTTTTTCGGCCTTGCATCCTTGCTAAGCTGTTTGCATGGAATATGAAGTATTTCTCTCACTTACGATATAAATACTTTCCTAGTTTACGATGAGATAGCTGTATTTTGTGCTACACAGAGAGCACGTTACACGCTTTGAGCATTCAGATAGCGCGAACTCCTAAACGATGTTATCGTTTTATTTGTCTTCAACATGCACTCGTAGGAAGTTTTAAATCCTTGCAAGTTCCTTAAACTACCCTTAACCTTGCACTAACTGTGAAAAGATTTTCGAAATAAAATTTCGTGTAGATAAAATAGGGAGTGAAAACGTTCCTTGATAGACAAAGAGGGACCAAGATCAAATAAAGTCGACACTTCCTTCTTATTGCAATGCTGCTTCACAGGTAGAAAGGCCCAAGATCAAGTAAAGTCAACAGTTTCTTCTTTTAGATATAGACCTCTTTCTTGAATCCATTACCGCAGACAGCGTTGAGTTGGGATGCATACTTTTCAGGAAACTGACTAGTTTTCTGTCTCTCATCTACATATTTTGTATAAGGTAATGCACGTCTTTCTTCTGTTATAGTTATTTACTGCAAAACCTTGCTCGTAACAAAGGTGGCATTCTTTGCCCACAGAAGAAGGTGGCTATTAACCTTGCTTGTAACACAGGTGTCATTCTTCGCGCCACAGAAGGAGGTGGCTATTACCCTTGCTCGTAACACAGGGGGCATTCTTTGTCCACAGAAAGTGTGGCTATTAACCTAGTTCGTAACAAAGGTGGCATCCTTTGTCCACAGAAGGTGGTGGCTATTAACCTTGCTCGTAACAAAGGTGGCATTCTTTGTCCACAGAAGGAGGTGGATAATAACCTTGCTCGTAACAAAGGTGCCATTCTTTGTCCACAGAAGGAGGTGGCTATTAACCTTGCTCGTAACACAGGTGGCATTCTTTGTCCACGGAAGGAGGTCGCTATAACCTTGCTGGTAACAAAGGTGCCATTCTTTGCCCACAGAAGAAGGTGGCTTTAGCGGACAAATATCTGCCATGTGCCAACACGACTTGCTGATGCATAGTCGTCGCATTCCCACCTTAAGAGAGTATTGAGTTCTGTACCCATGATGAAATGATATAGGGCCGGTATATACGCAACAACACTGTACAGTCTTTCACGCCGTTCAGTAAATCGTGACGACCATGCCTGTTGATCCCATCTATTGCAATAATTTCCCACATTTGAGTTATCATCTGGTAACACCTGGTATGAATTACAAGATAAAGGTCTGATGTCAGTTTTTCCGGTAAAGAAATCCATCAAAGCTTCTTGGTTGGGGTTGGTGATTATGTGAAACGTGCGGTTAACGGAGGGTTTGTAGCAATAGAATCGAAATTGGGTGAAGTGCATTGCATTGCGCAGCAGAGAAAGTGCATTTGGATCAAACGCAAATTTGCCACTGTAGATACCATCAACATCAACCAGGGTGGATTTTAGACGAGTTTTTACAAGAAACGCATCGCTGTCTTTATTCAGTACCATGTTGGCAACCATCATCCAACCACCTGAAGCAAAACAAAGGAATCAACAGATGTCGGAAAACATTTGGAAGAAAAGCAAAAATCCACCAAGAAATAACTTATACTTTAAATTTCATCTTAAAGAACTCGAGGAACTTTGACGTTGAGAATTTCGCTTGGAATCACTTGTTCGATATTGTGACGGTTTGGTATCAATCTCTGTCAGTTTCAAATTTGCCGAATTAAATAACCATTCCATGATGTTCTCCTCCTTTTTTAACTCATCATCACCCTCTTCTATTATACGATACGAAAGTGAAAGCTTTTCTCATTGGCTAAGTGATAGATTTGTTAGTTACCGGGTAGCAACGAGACGCAGATTAATTTCCGTTTTCCCAGTGGGAATTTTACCAGCTCTTTCTCCGGTCGCTACGTTCCTTAACAGATTACAATTTGATTCGTAAAACTTCGGTATTAGCAACTAAAAGACCTTTAAGATTAAATTTAATCGTGCTCTTAGAATTAAGGGGCGTTGCTACCCGGTAACTAAGGAAAATAGCTTTCGCTTACGCAGCGTATAGCTATATTATAGTTTTGCTGTGCGAACGGCATTTATTCAGATTTGGAATAACTCAGAAATCTGACTAACGAAGCACGTTTAGCTCGACTAACTTTTGTAATAATGTCGTAGAACACAGGCGCATGGTGGGTGATAATGGATGCGTTATTAAGCTACATTAGGAAATCTTAAGCGTATGGTAGTTAGTGTGTTCACTCTAATCACCCCTGATGCAGGCTGTGCGAACGGCTTCTGGAATAACAAATTAGTCGACAACGAATAGAGCTATTCCATTCTTGCAGCAGTCGTGAGAAATTATATAGACTTATCAAATCTCTCTACTACTCAAATCCTGCAAGAAAGCCACAGAAGCGGCGTTGTGACAACCAGAAAGAGAGACTTGTGCACTCATCTTTTTCGGCTCTTAGTATTCTCCCTATCGATGAGCCAGATTTCGGGGTTACTAAATTTAGCTTGAATTTCCCGCGCCTATTGAAACTGCCGTTAATCAAACTCAACGCTTTGCATAATCAGGGGGCACAGTAACAAGTTGGCTCCTAATGATTTTTTACGCACTCAAACTACATGATTTAATTATCGGTCATCAGGACCCACTGATTTTGTAAGGAAAGAACTGAATAGGCTTTTGTGTCACTACTGCCATTAGAAGGGTTGGCTGGAATTGCCAGAGTGCACTAGTCTCTCTCTCGTTCTGCTTCTAATCCATCAGTCTCGGCGTAGAGTGCTAGATGCAAGTAGTTGATTATATTCAGAGAGACCTTTCTAGTCTAGAAATTTTACTATTCCAGTTGGAATAACTTTTGATGCACGTTAGTCGTGTTTCTGTGCGAATGGGGCCATGCGTTCGTATTTTGAGCTATAAATCCAATGCAGACGGACGTAAAATATCTCATTTGCCTTAAATGGAAAGAAGAAGAATCGATCTGCAAAACCGTGTCTCAAAATTTAAGTTTGTTTCTGGTTCGGATGCTTCACGCCGCTACAGTTAATTCGGTCAACGCAAGTGAAAAGCTATGATCGTAATGTATCGGTCAACGCAAGTGAAACGCTATGATCGTAATGTATCTGTCAACGCAAGTGAAACGCTATGATCGTAATGTATCGGTCAACGCAAGTGAAAAGCTATGATCGTAATGTATCGGTCAACGCAAGTGAAACGCTATGATCGTAATGTATCGGTCAACGCAAGTGAAAAGCTATGATCGTAATGTATCGGTCAACGCAAGTGAAAAGCTATGATCGTAATGTATCATATTCCGAGACCGAAACTAAACATTAAAAATTGGAGACACGGTTTTGTAATCCTATTTATACTGAATCTGATGAATAATCTGAATCATTTGCTGGGTATTAAGCGTCGGGGAATTAAAGTCAAAATACGGAAATTGGTTATCAAATGAAGTCACGTTACACAAAAGAACAAAGGAAATCTAAAACAATTTCCAGACTTTCACACGAGTCACTGAAAACTGTTTGAACCGTTAGCATTTTGGCCATTTTGAACAGTTTAACACAGTTGTTCTGAAACCTTTCCAGCATCCCTATGAACTACTAAACTGATCGAACGTTTCGTCTCAGAGTAAAAACAGTTATTTGAATGGCAGGATTCAGACTGTGCTCTGAGTAGTTCATATCCAGCTGCTAACCATGAGAGAAACACCATCAGTTAGCAAAGTTTATAATCTGCAAGATAACGACAGTGTGTTTACTCTAATCGAGATGATACATGCATGACTGCAATTAGCTGCACTTTCGTCTGACTGCTGGTTGTCCTATCACCTCATGGTGCGCTCTGATTGGATAAGTTCGTTCTTTTCACGCAAAAGGCACTTCTCCAAGGCGCAGCGATGACAGTCTAAAACCTTTGTACTATTAGCGAGAAGATGTCAGGATGATTCCCGCCGGCTTTTGGGTTATCCTACTAATAACTCCGTGGCTGCATGACTTATCCTGATTGCCATGCTGTTAAGCTCATGCTTGCCGCATGTTTTTTTTTGGCTGGATTGGAAAAGCCAGCATGGCATTTAGTGACAACTATTCCTAGTAAAACGTGCAATCTGAATCCCGCCAATGCTGAGGATTGTGGATAGCTTATCAATCGACTATTTGCTCTGATCAAACGACGATTTGCTTATCTTCAGCATAAAAATGGCTATTGGGACCAACGCATGATGGCTAAATATAGCCGATCAAGCGACAATTTGCTTATCTTCAGCATAAAAATGGCCACTGGGACTATTGCATGATGGCTAAATTGTGCATTATTTTCTTTGTTTCAGCATGTGTTTCGATGTTACGTCAATTTTTGAAAAGGTCAGGAGTAATGAGTCATAGTTACCATCCGCTGTTATCATATCGCAGTAGAATTGCTTCAGGTGGCCATACAACTGGAGCTTGTAGAATCCAGAGGGAGAAGATGGCTGCCGATCATGTATGCTCTTGCACGATGTTGCACCTGAAATAGGATTTTATTTTTTAAAAAATGTTCAAAATTTTACCGGACCACAAAATCTGAACCATTGAAGCTCCAAATTTGCTTGACTTTGCTCTGCATAATGATAACTTTCTATTAGCATAGGCTATTTAACCCTATTTAGAGGGCATGAGGTATACTTACCTCTCTCTCCGAAATTTTTCGAACAGCTATACGTATGTACTTAAATTCTTTTTGTTTTTCATACATATTCCTCGCACACATTGTGTCCAAATTTGAGCACTTTTGCATTATTGGTTCAAACGTTATGAAACGTTTCTCGGAGTAGTCTGGCATTGCTCCATTGAATTTCATACAGGCATTTTGAGCAGACTTACACAGCACGCTGATGGTTGGCCAGCTATGTTATCGGTTCAAAGCAAATTGATCAAAGACAGTGAATCCAGTGGATGTTTTCTGGAAACTTAAATGTCTAAGGATTATCCATGCAAAATTTCATGTCATTTGGGCTTCCCGATCGGGAGATCGGTGGAGGAGATAATAAACCTCCCCCTTCCCTCCTAAATGGAGGTTAGCCAGACCCTCCATAAATAGGGTTAAGCAGTTTTTGCCATATTAATAGCGTTTTTAGCAACTGCTGAAAACCAAATAAAAGTTGGCCCTGGTACCTGAGAAATGTCCCAAAAAACTAGAAAGGATAAAAAAAAATTAAAATGGCTCCTACTTTCTCTTATAGCCTATAAAATTATTTTAAAAGCCATGACGTTTCACCCCTATTTTCACCGGGGGGTTCAATTTTTTGAAAATTTCTCAAAAACCACTAAAGCTGCGGCCTTAAAACTTTTGTAAATTGCTACTCATTGTGCAACTGTAATGAATGTCAATTCTGCTTATTCTCCGAGAGGGGCGTAATATGCCGCTCGCAGTGTTAAAAAAATCCTTCATACTTTAATGTCAGAAATTTTCGCGTCCAGAAATTTTCGCGAATCAGCCCGCTCGCGAAATTGTTTGTATTTCGCGGGAATTAATTTTCGCGAATCGGTCAAAACGGAATATTTCGCGGTCATTTAATTTCGCGAATTCA
>JAOBRC010257131.1:0-14110 GCA_027575255.1 Scolionema suvaense
TCATGAAATCAAAGTTGTCGGGTTAGAAAATTATTTCCGGTTTTACGCCCCAAAATGTTCTTTCGGATAGGGCAAAACTATATGAAAAAATCGTAACCTATTTTTCTTTGCACACCTCTGAATCGCAATATTTGCAAGTTATCGCATTTTTTTGTTTCCATTTTGCCCTGTGTAAATAGGATGTCACTTGAAATTACTCAATTGCGCAGATTTCATGTGATCCTTTTTGCGTTCAAAACTTATATATTAATACCCCCAAACCAAACTAAAATTTCTTTTCCGAGCGAACAACTCTCATTTCTCAGGGGCAAATCTTTTATTGATTCCGCCCGAGTGTTTTACACATAATGCAAAATGTAGTCAAACCAAGCTTTTATCTCCAGTGCGACATCGACCTTAGCAATTGAGGAAACAAAACTTAAACTTAACGTTTGGTCCTTTCGACGCTCCGGCGCTGGCCTCTGGCCAGCAAGCGAGCCGGCGAAAGCCGCGAGTAATGAAGCTCAAGCTATTCCAGATCCTGGTCTGACTGTCATTCTTAAAACGTGGTTCTGTAACTAGCGTTCTGATCAATTTTGTTGATATGTATGAGTTATTGTGCTGTAGCTGTCATTGTCACGAAATGTTCTTATTTTGCATAACGCGCATGTTTTGCCAGGGGTTCACGAGTTCTACCTCCAGTTATTTAAACCTCCTTGGGTAAATGCAGTATCACCACCATCAGGTTGGAAAGCTGTGTGGCTGAAAAAAATCAATTTCGTGAAGCCGCATTATAGTTAATCCCCGTCATTTATATTGCAGAGGTTAGCTGCATATGTACTCATTTGGATGTGCCAAACTTTTAGAGGAAATTCGTTCTCATGCTTACAATGGAAATTTATTTTGGATAGTTGTCATGTCTTGCAAGTGAAAGCAGTTATGTGCTGTGAACTGTGAAGCCAGCCTCACCACGGATTGGTAATCAGTTCCTGTTGCGTTTAAGGTTGATTGCTGGAAGGAAGAAATGTTCGAGGTTTGGGTATGGCTATTGAGAGAAATTTGCAGGAAAAAAATGCCTTCAAAATATACTTCTAATTTTTGCCCTCAGATGAATGGCTTTGTCCAATGTGCAAAGCAGAACTACCAAAGAAAAAATCTCTTCGATCCTACCAAAGCACACCACCAGTAAGAAACCAGGCATCTTGCACGTACCCTGGCTGTGACGGCAGTGGAAACCGGAAAACGTATGCGAAAACCCATTGGTCATTAGCTAACTGCCCTCTTATGTTAAAACAAAGAGAGCAAGAAGCTATGTTGGTAAGAAATTTTTTTAAACTTTTCTTTGGAAGTTTTCTTCTTTTCCTTCCTGCTCTCAATTTTGGACCTTCTCTTGTTTCGGAAGCTATCACTCGTGCTGACGCGGTTTTGGAAGCTATCACTCGTGCTGACGCGAAGCTATCACTCATGCTGACGTGGTTTTTACTAATGCCAATCTTTTTTAAGACCTATCGAGAACATTATTCAGTTTTGCTGCAAATTTTGTTTAAAATTTTTGGTATTCCTAAGAATATGATGATGTTATCAATCTTCTTTATGGTTGATGTAGTGCAATTCTTTTCACAATTGTAAGTATTATCACAGGCATGTGGTTGATGAAATAAAAACGTATGGCTGCAAAACTCGATGTCATTGCAGATATTCCCTGCTTCCATGTGATCAATTTGCCTTCCGTGGAACCTATTGTTTTTCCTGCCATCAAATTCTACACTTTTGACTCCGATAAAATTAGGTCTCTATGGCCTTCCTTTCTCCGTCCCTTATGAAGGTGAATGTTCAAGTCATAAAGTCAGATTTTTTAAGGGACGTTTTCTTCAATTTGTGGGTTTAGATTTCAACTTTAGATTTTTGGGAAGTGAAGCTTAATAGCGATAATTATGGCTACCTTGTTTACAATCCAAGAAAATTCTTGTTCAAACTGTTCTGCCCCGCATTCAAGGATTTTCAAGAATAAGTTAAAAGATCTTTATTAATTTTTCAAAATATTTGATGTGAAACTGAAGAGCAATAGAAGTCATTACATGGACAATGCGTCATATTGGGTGTGTCTATTTATGTCCAAAATGTCCAAAAGTTACAAATATTCCGTATTCCACAGGGCGAATCTTGAAGTCTCGAGCCTGTGCTCTTGTTTATATTGATATACAATTTCATGAACAGGCCCTAATGTCCCCTCTCAAAATTAGCCTCAAAAGTGCCCTTGCACTTAAAGTTCAATCTAATTGTCAAATTTTCCAACTTATTTAATGGAACCAAGTGCCCTCAAATGCTAGATTAGACCCTGATGAAGATGGGAGACTTTGCATGAAGTGCAGGAAAGAGAACCTATTATGGGGTTGTACAGTATGGCATGCGACATATGACATTGTGGTGGATAGGTTAATATATACTCTTGTTTTCATCAGAGCCAGAGATTTTTTGAGCTGAGGCTTGTTCTTAATTTTTTTTCAGTTTTTTGACCTCAGTTCTTCTTGATTTTACAATACAACTCTGACTTTGAGGTTAATTGTCTCTAACAGAGAATGATCTCTAAAAACACTTTTAACGTCATCCGTATCAAGTCTTAGCTTTTTCACATATTGCAATTATCTTCATTATGAATTATTGTTTCTGTTCCTAACATTTGTGATTACGCTCAGGTTTGATTTGTTCTTAAATTGTTCTTAATTTTTTGGCAGAATTGAGGCTGATGTTCTTATAAAATTGTTCTTGTAAAACATAGAGTGTACTGCTGCCCAGTTCTAATGCCAAGTATTCTGGTTTCTGTGTCGGCTGCCTGTTTTGATTTCTCTGGAGATAACTGCACACTCTTCTATATTAGCCGTTTCCACACTGTCGAGCTAAAGCGACGAGCTAAATCGTTGACGAGCTAAATATTTAGCTCGCCGCTGTAGCTCGACAGTCTGGAAACGGGGACGAGCCAAATAATCGGTGATTTGGCTCGACAACTAGCTCGACGTGATAAGATCAGACGCAACTTGTAAACAGTGGTTGAACTTAGCTTGTCTAGTTCCCGCATCCACACTGATGAGCTAAATAGTGACGAGCTAAATAGTAGCTCGTCTACGTCTTCCACACTGTCGAGCTAAGGCAGACGAGCCAGAAATTTGGCTCGTCCGATTTAGCTCGACAGTGTGGAAACAGCTATTCAGACCCATGGTACTTCTCAGCTCGTTGAATTTGCTGGCAGGTTCTGCAGACGGCTAGTCTTTTGTTATCACTTGCTGCATGCTGGCATTTTCTTGATGGAGCTGTCGAAATCATGAACCAAATCAAATGCCTGTTTGATTTTACTTGATTTTCGGATACATCACAAGTGTTTTTGGCTCACTGCTGGGATGTAGAAACAGGTTGCTTTCTCCTAGATACTGATAGTGTGATGTTTCTTTTTGGTTTGGCAAATAAAGCCATCTTTAAGAATATACTAGAAATCCAGCCACGAGATGCAGTGGTGTATTGGGCTTTGCTCTACCTCAAAATTTCAAGCTACTCGCATATGTAGACTAGAAACGCAAAACAGGCAGAAAGTGAAAAAACAAACAAAAAAAAAAACAAACAAGTAAATGTGTGTAGAACAAGTCTTTATATGCAAAAAGTATTCCGCCCATGTTGCAAAAGAATTTTTTTCTAAATCTGATGTATGCATTTTTTCACTTGGCGACTCATGATCTATTTTTTCTGTGCTTGGATGTCGTTGATGTTTGTTTCAACCTCTGCTGTAAGCATTACATAATGATCTTTGCCCCGAAAACATTTTAGTCAGTTTGTCTGCCTCTTGTTTCAATTATTTATCTGCTACCCTTATTCTGTGTGAACCAGTATTACTCTTAATTATTTATTTGATGCTAGTGTGATCTGTATACTCTACAGTTTTTAGCAAAGTTTTGTTTGATTTTCAACACACATGCTTGAAAAGTTCATTTTGTGCAAACTGCTATCTTTGAAGCATTGGAGGGGTTTTGCAAATTAGAAAGTTGTGAGTTCTGGGTTTCATTCTTTGACAGGTCTCGCATAAATGCAAATTAGAAATTCTTAGGTCTGTTGTTTTCTCATGACGGACTCTGGGAGATTCTTGCTTATAAGGAATCATCTTCCATGCAAGCCCTGATGAGATGATTGTATTTGTTACATTCAATTTTTAGGACCTAGTATTTTTGTATCCACATCGTACTGTGAAGTGATGAAGCTTACATTCACGCATCACAGCATATTTATACTACCTTATTAGGGTAGCTTGCATTTCTCTGCTTAGTGGGCACTTTTGAAATTATGTCGATCACCAATTGCCGAAAATGGCATCGAATTTTGAAGGAAAATTTCTCATCGATTTTTAGGGCATCAGGTGCAGTAATGACTCGCTAAAAGAAGGCCTGGTCGGCATCCTTAAACTCGATTTCTACTTGGTGATTACTGTAGCAACGCAAAGCTTTTCACTGCAGCTAAAAATTTTGCTTCAAGAAAGTTGAAAACACATGCCTCCTTTACTGCACATTGCCAAAGCAAAAACATTAGCGTTGCGGCCCAAATGGATGTGGCTTTTGCAAGACCTACTTTAAACTCAGCTTTTGAGTAAAACTAAGCCGAAAAGAAGTGATTGATATGCTCAATAAAACTTCATTCTCAGTTTTTTATTTGATAGAAAACAATTCTATAAACCTCCTCCCATCCCTGTATTGGTGTATGACGCCACTTTGGGTTGGCAGGGCATATGACGCCACTTTGGATTCCCCACATGTGTACAAGCAGGAAGTAAAATTTTGATTCTTTTGCATCTAAGAGCTTCTGTTCGGTCATGTCAAAGGTTTTTACTTCAAGATTTAAATATAAGTAATAAAAAAATTTGCTGTTGTACATCGACTTTTCAAATAATGTAGACATCTCATATGAGTGGTATGTAGTTAATAAAGAAATAGACTTCTCATTACCAAGAAACATTCAATATATGTGACTTTATTTTCGAAATTTTCGATGGATTCATTTACACTGCTGTCATCAGCGAAACACAAACAAGAGTGATCGTTGCAAATTCAAAAAATGTGAATAGAGTTCCATTGGAAAAGCGATTTGATTGTGATTCATAAGATGACGTCAAATAATTAGAACCTGAGTTGTGGACATCGCATTGACATTAAAAGCGGTTTCCAGAATGCGTAACATCAAATATCCAGTATACTAGTGGAGAAAGAATGGACAGAGATTATGAACTTCTGGATGTTCAGGTAGTAAACACTGGAAAAGAGCAATACGACTTTAGTATCTATCGAAAGAATACCGTTACAAATGTTCAGGTTATTTTTTATGTGAAACATTAAAGTAGTTCCTAATTCATTGCATGTGTTGGCTTGAGTCCTATAAAATGATGCCTGTCCGTCGTTCCGTCCGTCCGTCCGTCCGTCCGTCCGTCCGTCCGTCACCAACACATTTTCCCGGACAACCGCTCAATGAATTTTTCTGAAGTTTGATGTGAAGGTTGCAATCCGTAATTGACGAAAAGTGATGGAGCGGGAATTTGGACAAAAAAATTTTCTTTGGCTTGCAGTTGCAATTTATGCCCGAAAATGGCCATTTTTAGGGTTTTTTAAGAATATTTCAAAATCTGTTTGTTACTCATTTGTGGTTATTGTTGTGGAACTGCTGGGCAATAGTAGTTATGTTGTGGACGATGTGTCATGTCTGGGAAAACTCTCATTCGGCTTGCAGGTGGCAATTTATACACTTCCAAAAAAGGCGTTTTTCATGGTTTTTTCCAAATATGTCAAAATCTGTTCATATGATTCTTCTCATTTTTGGTGTGAACATTAGAGGCATTTTTCCATGTGTGTCATGGACAGTTAATCCGCTTATTGTTATTTTGGGTGTGAATATTTGAGGCAACTGTACGTATTTTATGAACCATTTGCCATGTCTCCGGACAATCTCGTTTGGCTTGCAGGTGGCAATTTAGGCCAAAAAATGGGGTTTTTCATGATTTTTTCCCAGTAAGTCGAAAACTGTTCATCTGATCCTTGTCATATTTGGTGTAATTAGGAGCTATTCTATGCATGTTTTGAACTAGGTGCCATGTCTCCTGAAAGTCGCGTTCGGCTTTGGGAGTTTTTGTCTAAAAATGGCAATTTTCTGTTGTTTTTGCACGTGTGTCGTGAACGGTCAATCTTTTTATTGTTATTTTTGGTGTGAATATTTCAGGCAACTGTATGCATATTATGAACCTTTTGCCATGTCTGCCGACAATCTCGTTTGACTTGCAGGTGGCAATTTATGTCCAACATTAGCGTTTTTGATGGTTTTTTATCCAGTTATGTTGAAAAGTGTTCAGCCGATTCTTGTCATTTTTGGTTTGAATATTTGGGGCAACTCTCTGCATGTTTTGAGCCATATGCTATGTCTCCTGACTATCTGGTTTGGCTAGCAGGTGGCAATTTACATCCAAATATGGTGCTTATTAGGAGTTTTTTCTATGTATGTTGTGAGAGGTTAATCTGTTTATAGTTATTTTTGGCGTGAATAGTTGAAGCAACTGTACACATCTTATGAACTATGAATTTGCCATGTCATTGGACAATCTGGTTTGGCTTGCTGGTGGTTTTTTTTTCCAAATGTGTTAACAATAGTTTATCTTTTCATATTTGGCGTGGATCTTAGTGGCAACAAAGCATATGTTATGACCCATGCGTTATATCTTGAGAACTTGTTGCTCTCAGCATGTGAGTGGCAAGTTATGTCAGTAGTGGCTGTTTTAGGGTTTTTTCATAGTGTTTCAAGAACACTTCATTACATTTTTGTGATATGTGGTGCGAATCTTATGGCTAACGTGCTATTCTCTTCTTGGATCTGATGCAGAGATTCTCAATTAAGTTTGCGGGACTCCACTAATTATGTGACTTGTTTCAAAATAGTCATTGTTCTGGTGGAATTGTGTGAGCATACACATGCCTTTTATGTTTCATTTAGTTGTTATAGGCTATCTATTACCTATGCTTACAATAAATGACACTCGCTATCACCCACTTTGATTTTTTTCTGTATGTTTAGATATGAATGCCAGTGAATTTAATTCTGTACCCTTACTACTCTTCTTACGTGTTGCATGTTGTGCGCCTTTATTTTTGATGGAAGTCATTTTTCTCAGATTTCACAAGCAAATGAGGAAGTCGACGAGGGTTCGGACGACAACGTAGAAAATGCGTATGACAATGAAGAAAATGCACAAACACTTTCGAAGGATGCGACGCCTGTAAAAACAGTTTCAATATCTTCATCTAAAAAAACACTTTCATCTAAGAAAGGAGCAAAAGGTCGAGAAGAAATTGACAGTAGTGACATTATTGTGGAGTCAATGGAGGGCCAGGATGAGGTAGGTAGAATGCGAGTATGCACCTGCTACTATCCTATGTACATCCTGCGTATCCTGCTAAATTTTCCTAAAACCAAGGTTACCCGATTGTCTTGATTATCTAAATCTCCGTTATCCTGACCTCTGTTCTCGGAGCAGTTAAACAAATAGGTTCCAATAATTTACTATATGCTTCTGCGTAGAGTGAAAGAGTGAGGTGGCAAATATTTTAAACTCTCGAAAATAAGACCTGGGAGCGTTGTTTTGTGAATTGTTTTTAAAATCCATAGTACCCCTTTAAAGTTACATTCACAATATTTGGACAGTAAAATACCATACTATGCTCGATTGTCTGCTACGAGTTGAGATACGCTTTTACTATGCGCACCATGAAATATTTGTTGATCAGATACTGTACTACAATGACTGATCAATCTACCCAATATATTATTTGTCACTTGTGTCATGAGCATTTATAAGCAGAAATATTAGTTTTAGCCATTAGGTGGAGTTTCATTGTGAAATGAAGATCAAGTGAAAAATAAATTGAAATAATGTGGATATAGCTCTGTAAAAAGCACTGTTGCGGCATAAATTTTACACGCGGGTTTTGACACGAATCAGATTATCAACTTAACATGGCCTTATTCCTCACAGACGAATTTCTCCGAAGCAGTTTGTTCGTACAGAACACTAATTGTAGTGTGAGGCAGAGGTGCCTCTGCAATTGGAATGGAATTTTTTTCTTGTCTCAATTACTGTGGAAATTTATAGCTGATGGTTGATCAAGGTTGCACATTCAAGCTACCAAAGTATCCCTCCTCACTTATTCCAATTTACAGCTTATCTGAATCAATTAAGTTGTGACTCTATGGATATCCAAGGATGCACTGTGTTAGGATCGAGCTTCATGTTTATGCTTTTAGTATAACAATGCCTTCACTTTCTTGGTTTTCTATTTTATTGCATCTCTGTATTGGTCTTCTATGATCCTTGACGATTTGACGAATACGTACTCAGAGATTTTTTCGTTCTGTTCACAAAATGGTTTTTCAATGGGCAGGAATATTTTGTCATCAAACTTGTGTTGAATTCCTAGAACAGGTGAAGATCTTTCCGTTTTTCTTGGTTCTTGAAAAACTGAAATGCTCTGTTTTATCTCTAAGTGAAGCCTAAATGTTCTTCGTAATTGCCATTATATTTCCATGTAATGAAGTGGTTTAGTTGGCGGCATATAGCTGGTGAATTTGTTCAGCATGCATCGTGAACTGCATCAGTGTTATAACGATTGACGTTATTATCTCTGATTTATGAGTGATGGGGATTATAGGGAAGGTACCTCTTATTTTTTTAGATGAATTTGGGCTGAATTACAGAAACAATGAAATCCAGCTATGATAATTGATTATAGTATCCGCCTGTCTTGTCTCACGTGTTATTGATTATTGTATGTTGTTATAGCAGGATGCACCGAAAGAATCTAGCAACTCTAGAAGTCGTATCACGAGACATAGCGTTCTCACAGTTCCTCCTGCCACAGATGATAATATGGACAGTTCAGGGAAGGTACCCGAACCTGTCAGCAGCAAGAAAAATACTTCGAAGAAGAGTTCTCCACAGAAGGTACATTAGTTTTATATTTTTAATTCACTGGAAAGTTGTAAAATAGGCAAGGTAGAGGCCGCATGATAAACAGTTCAAGCATGTTTTTGTTGATTGACCACTTGGTTTGGTACAAAGTAACTGGAACACTGAATATTTTGGTCCAAAAATTCTGATAGTGTCGGTATTGCTGGCAGGAAATTTAGATCGCATCATCAGTGCCACACTATACAGTGAACACTTATCTCTGGATGACTGGTTGAGGTTATACCTAAGGAAAGTAAGACCCTCATACCTACCAGTAATTAATTTATGTCAAAAGGCATGTTCCAAATAGTGTTCAATGTGATGCTGGAGTGCTATTGCTGGTCCTCAGTCAGAGTACGTACACAAATTTATAATAATATGTTAGATAGAAAATTGTTTAATGAAGATGCATTCTGGCTGCAAGGTTTCAAATTCCATGAAAATCACAAAATATGTATTTCACTCAAGAGAAACTGTACGATCTACGATTCTGTTGGTTTCTTTGGGCAGTCTCTTGGAGAGGGGGTGGGGGGATTATGAATTTATCCATGAAGGAAACTGTTTGCGAACATGATGGTGCTGTAGCAAGTTAGATGCATTCTCTGTTTTATTGTGTTGGTGCAGATGCTATTAGACTCGGAAGAGTGGATTGATACGCTGAGAAAGCAGGAATGTTGCTCTTCTTCTAAAGAGGAGCAGTAGTAAAATGAAATATCCACAAGTGATAGAGCACAGCAACACATGACATTCGTACCTCGCTCTGAGATATATCTCAGATATTTGTCCCCCTCACCCAGGAGCTATCATCTTCATTTTTGATAATGTAGCCAGGTTAATTCAAAATGGAATATTTAGGCAGTAGAGTTCGGATGATTCCAGAAGTACATCATGCATAATTAACAGCAAGAGCTTAGCTGTTGGACTTTTTGCCTGAATTTTTCCTAGAACTACACGAGTTTTTGTTTTTTTCAAAAAAACTGGTCTCTAGACCTCTTTTATGTATTAAGATTTCATTTATTCCCTTTGAGCACTTTCAATTACACTTAAAACAGTTTATGCTACGCTGGATGTGTCCAGTATCTGCCACTGACTGTTTCTTTAAGTAAGCATGCTCTGTTTTTAGCATTCTTGTAAAAGTGATGTTTTTATGACGTTTATGGTAAGTGTCTTATCCATTTCAGTGTTCTTGGCTGTCCAATAAAATAATTTTTATTTTTGACTTCTTCTTAAGTGCAAGAGTCTTATTTTTGTCCTTTTTTCTGTTCTTTCTTCCTCCGCCAATGCTCTGTTGTAGATTATTGTGCAGGCCCTAATTTATTTTAAAGGACAATCTGATGCTCAATTGTATATAACAATGATGTGCTGTTACCAGTGTGGTCTTACTGTATACACGTTATTAAGTTCTTTTAACAGATTATTGATACTACAATTGTGGAGAAAATGTTTGGCGCGAGAGGCTTTTTTGAGCCAAAATCAAAAATGCACTTTTTACCACTTTTGCTTGAAAAGCACTTTGAATTGCAATTGGTTCAAGAAATTTTTTGCAGGTGTTTAGCTACCTCTGTCTACAGTCTCAATGCAGTTTATAGCAATTTACGCCAGTAGACCTAATTCCGCGCCCTTTGTTCTCTAAATTACCTGAAAAAAATAAAGAACCTAAGCCACACCCTAAAAGCAAGCCCTGCCACACCCTACATATACCCCAGAAATGGCAAAACATGATTTTTCAAAAGTCAGAAAATAGTCCCTCAAACAAAACCCACTCACCCGTCCTGATTTGCGGCTCGGCACTCGTCAACCTATTTTCATTTGCTCGTGGTACGGAACATGGCAAAAATGCCCGTGCGTACCAAAACATTTTGACCAGGATTGTAGTACTGCCCTAAACTAAACAGAATTATTACACAAGTTTTGCACTTGCATCTCATGTCTTCTCTCTTCGATCGCCATTGTCAAATCCACACTGGTTGCTGCATCAGCACACACTTAGCACTATCGTTTCTAAGACCAATAATAAATTGTTACAATCACAAGCACTTACCAACCATAGATACGATCAACATGGCAGACGGAGCAACACTACAGGAATCACATGGACAGTTACTTACAAAACAGGGCAGCAATAATGGACAGCTAGGCAAATAAACTAAATATAACTACTAAATATTCAAGTCTTATTTGTCTCTGTCACATTGAGCCTCTCAAAAATATCTTTTTATTGCAAAGTCTGCTGTTTTTCCGATTTCTTGAAGGTTGAAGAACCGACTCTCACCTTAGTTTTCTTATGAGGCACTCTCGTTGGGTTAGGGTTTGACGATATCGTACTGCATGTCCGGGAGCTTACCAGAATTTTCCGGTTGTAGGGTTTCAATAGCGTCTGATTGTTTTTCTGATTATTTACTTGAATCTATTTTACAACTTTCTTCTATAGGATGGAAAGGTAGAGAGTGCAAAAATTGATGGCAAAGAAGAAATATCTAATAAAAGCTGTAAAAGAGAACTGGATGTAAGTTTCATATCGAAGATTTGTTTAATGATGAAGCTGTTAAATATTGTAATTGATGACTGCCTGCCTATGTGCAAGTGTAGGTATAAAGAACGTTCCCATGTCGTAACACACAAGAATGTGGTAAGGTAGTGGTGGGCGTTAGAGATAGGAATCTATCCATATTGTGATTTGTAAGGAGTAGAGCAATGCCCACATGCCCTTCTGTTGTGAACTGTAATTGTCAATGTTGACTGCCTGCTGTCATGTGACTGGGTTCATTATCCCTAATAATTGTAATAGACAATTCCGTTGGAACATGCATAATTCGGCAACTTGTGGTAATCTGAAAAAATCTGCAATACTTATTTTTGCGAATGATGGTCATCTGAAAAAAATTGTGATACTATATTTTTGTGAATGATGCAAAAAAAAAAAAGGATTTTTTGAAATGATTTTTTTATGCGTCAAAGAAACACTTTCAAGAATTAACTTTTGGGAATAGCAAATGACTCATTTTCGAAAAAATTTGGCGAAACTGATTTTTGAAAATGCCACATTTTGTAAAAAAAATTGTGAGATATATTTTTGCGAATGCAAATTTTGTAGAATTGACGTTTGAAAAATTTACAATGCTAAACTCTTGATTGGCGACGAGTTTGAATACTTTGTTTTTTATTAATGAGTTTGAATGGATGAAGAGTGAGGTGTGGGCACTAACTGTAATGCAAAGTACATTTCCATGCACAGTATGTTTGAAAAGCTTGTTGAAATCTCCCGCCCATGTTTATTGTGATTGTTGCAAAGATGGGAATCAGCATTGATGGCAGTGGTCAGACAGGTTCAGAGTGTAGTAACTCTGCTGTTTTGATTCTGTGGCATTTGCTTTAAAGCGACTAGCGGAATAGAGTTACTCGTTCTGGGGCAATTTTATGTATCTACTTGAAATAATGGAGACTAGAAACAGTTGATATGAGGTTTGCATAAATGTGCAAAGGTAGAGGTTATGGGCTAGTTGCTTCCGGGTAAATATGCAACAATGAGGAGTGGGACTGTTTGAAGCAATTATAAAGTGTTTTCCCTAAATCAAAGGCCAGGTCCAAGTTAGAAGTGCAGGTCTGCACTTTTCTTTCCTTTTTGGTATGATAAGTATGGAACTATGTTGAGTAATCTGCAGATTTCTGCAGAGATATGGGTGGAATCTCTCAATTTAGTAATATTCCTTCAATTATGCTAACTTTATATATGCATCCATATTTCAGATGAAATCTACAGAACTGCTGCGGAAAAAACGTGCAAGAAAAGATGTAAGTTCTATCACTTTATCATAGCCAGAGTTGATCATTTGTGTCATTGTGCAAGGCAAATTTTTGCCCGGCTGGCATGCAAATAAAGGTTTTGTGTTGCAGATTGTTCATCCTTGACGTGTGAACATGAAATTTGCTAGATCGATTTTTGGTTCTTATGGTGCCCTTATCAGTATGAGGTTCTGTCCTTCTCCGGGGCTTCACTTTCAAGCTTTTTTACATGCTCAGTTTTTGGCATAGTAGTGAAGATTGCCTATTAGAAAGAGTGACATTGTTGTTTTACTTGGGGCCATTTTGACCAGGGTGTGGCGTAAACTGTCAAAGATACAAATGTTTGTTTTCGTACGGAATTGTTTGCGTTTTTGACAGCTACATTTGTTATGTTTTGTAATTTTTTAGGAAGCATGCTTGATCTTATTGAGCTTGTCAAAGAGTCAGACTTGATACTCGTGGATTGTTCAGAACATTTGCATGCTGTTGTTTTTGCAGTCAACTACAAGTAGTGATGATGATAACACCCCGCTCAGTGTCTTCAGAAATGGCGGTAGAATTGAAGAGGAGGTTGATGAGGGCGCGAAAGAAGAAGGAAGGAAGCCTCACATTTGCCTAGTGCCAGTTGAAGATTTGGTATCCAAGTCAGATCTGGAGCTATTTGAACAAGCCAGAAAGAATTCTGTGCAACTTCTGGTATGATGAATTTGTTTTTACCCCCCTCCACATGCAGGCCTGAAATTTGTTTTTACCCCCTCCACATGCAGGCCTGAAATCTGGGACAAAGGTACTAAAGACTAAGTACGGCTTTGAAAATAAGCAGACATGACCATGGAACACATGTGCTTATTCTAGAAGGCAAAAAGTTAGCTTGCCTTTTACAGAATGTTATTGTACTTTGATAGCATTATTTTGTTATAGTTTGCAGGAAGAGCAAAGAGAATAGAAAAGGGAAAAGATTCTTCAATTTGTTTGGACACTCTGATTTTTTACGGGTTGCACGAAGAAAGTTGAAAGGTGCTCCTAGTGTGGCATTTAGGTAGAAAATTTATTGTGGATGAAAATAGTTAAAAGCATGCTTAGAGCAAGTTAAAAAGGGCCAAATGTACTTCTAAAAACAGAAAAAATCGCACATGCAGAACAGAATGTTTCGTCAGAAACCGGTTCATTTTAAAGTTGAGTTTTGGCCATTTGCTCACTAACAGACCTGCATACTGAATGAGTTGGACGGAGATGTTGATTCTTTTCCTCTGATCTGCATTTAGAATGAGATGCGTAGAGATGGCAAAGAAAAAGGCAGATGTTGATTCTTTTCCTCTGATCTGCATT
>JAOBRC010257242.1:0-12141 GCA_027575255.1 Scolionema suvaense
TATTTCTGTGAAGCAACCTGAGCCAGGAGCAGCTGATAAACGTCCTTCTAAAAGGTGTCGTGTTTGTTATGCCCGAGAATTGCGTTCGGCGAGAGGTCAACCATTGAAAACAGTCTATATCTGCAGATTTTGTCCGATGCAACCTGTCTTGCATCCTGGTGAATGCTTTGAGATTTATCACAGAATTGTGGATAATAAAAGCTAGACTGTTCACATGTTTGGATTTCAATGTATATGGTTTCAAGGTTAGTTCAGAGTTATTATTTGTTTATTATGGTTTTGTTATTTTGTTTCTACAGTTCCTTATGCTGATGTTATGTCATTGTCCTTGACTATTAGCTCTGAGAATAATTACATCGATAAATGCTAGAAGGAGGAGGGGGCGATCAAAAGGGGTCTCAAGATTGTTATTGAGAAGGCCTATTATACCCTGGAATCATTCCACTGAATTCATGTTGAAATCGAATGGCAGAAATTTATTCACGATTCCTTGCAGCATTCATTGTCGTACCAATGTCGTCCTCTTTGACGGCATCAAAGTGTTGATTACCATTGTGTGTGACGGGGTGTGGGTGGTTGTGTTGCATCTTCGAAGATGTAAAAATGGTAATAAGTCTTTATGTGAATGTATTTTTAGTTATGCACATGAGGTTTCTACTGGTTATAAGCCTTTTTCACTTGTTATGGCATTTGGCACTCTTATCAGGTCGATAACATGAGGTTCCAGGTGTCGTCACAAAACTTAGAGTTGCGCGAAAAGCATTTGTGATAGAGACTTCAGATTTGGCCTGTGTGTTGACTATATCATTGTGGTACTGTTGATATGATTGAAAGTGTCTTATATGATGTTTGATTATTTTTGTGGTTGATTGAAGTTGAAAAATACACATTTTTCATTGTTTGAAAATCCGCCACTTTTGATCATATGACACAATGATGACGTCATCAGGCAAAAATTTTGCACCAAATGAAAGCTGAGTTATCATGTAAAAAAGGACCGAAGTTTCATTTGAATAGCTTTTGTAGTTTTGTCTGCATAATCACTTGAAACAAAGTGGTTAAAAACTGCAGATTTTGCCCCGGGTAAACCCCGGGACTGAAAGGGTTAAAGATCTGACAAATTTAAAACAGAACAAAAATATACTTACGGTATGGAGAGCAGCACTCTGTTTCATTGCAAGGTATAACAGCTATACTGCACTCATCAGGAGGACTCGGAATGGACATTCTACTACAGCATTTATGCTGGTCAGGGCATGACGTAGAATTACATGGATCTGAAAAAGGCAACACTTAATTAAAAAGCAAAGTTATACTCCGATGTGCCATCTCAAAAATATAATGCAAAATGATAAAACCATAAGTTCCCAATAAAAAAACCCTCTGACAGGTGCAACTATCAGATACTCATATTTCGATTTTAGTCGTCTATATAGCCGTGGTTATGGTATAGAGAAATCGCAGATGGTCAAATGTCTTATAATTATTAATCTTTGCCTCTGCATTATAAAGAATACATTGTTCGCATCACAATCAGTTGATATTTCACGTGTGTTCATTGGTAAGAGATTAAAAACCTGAAATCTACAAAAGCAGAAAAAAGGTTCTACAATTCCAAACCAGTGAGTTTAATATTGTGATTCAAAATTTGAATAGATTCTCTTTGGGCAGCCGGCAAGTTCAGCATGTTCATAAACAAGAGCTTTACCTTCTGGTGTAAAGATAGGTCTGTTACGAAATTGGTCAATATTGCACTCATTTTGGTCTCAATTTCCCTGCACATGATGGAGCAACAAGACAGCTGTTTCTCGGACACAAAGATATTGGCGTTTTTGTGATATGCCCAATTAGACTTTTATGTATATATTATAAATTTAATCTGTCAGACATTCATTTTGTCTTACAAAGTAGTGGCGGCTGACGTAAAAGGGTGCCAACGTGGGATCCTGACAATGTTTGGTATTACCAATTGTGTTTCAATCACGAGCTCAACAGGATAGATGCAGTACTGGCTAAACTTCAAATGAGCGGGAAAGTGGGAAAAGTACACAGATATTCACATCGAAAAAAGCTACACCAGAACAAGATCAGCAAATGATGGTATGCCTTCAAAAGTATAGAATTTTATTGTCTATTTGTTATTGCCTTGGGTTTTGTAACCCTCGTACAAGACCCAACGATTGAGAGATTGTATAGGGTTTTCCCGTCAGCGCTTGTTTTGCTGTCCCGCTAGTTCTCCATGCTCTATTGTTAACTGAGTATGCTAAGACTGACACATGCAAGATTTGATGCATAATTTATAAGGCAGACTTCACAGATTGGGCGAACACGATAAGATTATGCCGATAATTCGTCTAGTCAGCTGAATACGTGCTTGCAGAGAATAATTAGTAAACGGCTGGACAGCAAATCGTGCTCTCATGCAAAGACCCTATACGATGATTAAAATTGTGAAGGGCGTTATACGAAGGCTATGGGTTTTGCAGCTTCAACTGTCTTGGTTTTAATGTAGCCAGTACATGGGGAAACATTTAACTGAACAACCGGGCAATATTCAGCAGAACTCGACCGTAGGGTCTATTATCTTTTCCACAAGAAGTAGGCTCTCCTACATGAACATGTGTCAAGCCCTATGACAGGGAAATAAACAGAAGCAATAAAGTCAGAAAGGGTATTCACCAGATTTTGTTCCCAGGTAATCTGTTCAGGCTCTCCATCAGGCAAGGCAGAACTTCATCAGTTCGGAACCCATACTAGGACTTCGCCCCTTATCCGAAGATCCTAAAATTGATGTAAAAGGGTATGGGCGGGGCAAGTGGTAGGAGCGACCTACCACCAGTTGCTCGCCTAATGAAAGAGCCTGCCAATTTCGGAAAGGATTAAACGACTTCAACAACATGGCTTGGAATTGATTGACAGTACACAAGTAGATACAACGATGAGCCATCTGGTACGTATTTTGCACATGCAGCCTTGTCATTACAGAGCAGCAAAGTACCATCTTCTTGTCAAATATTGGCAGTGTAGTGTCCTCTATCCAAGGCCCCACTATGATTTATCGTGGCTATCAAGTGATAACGCTTGGTACAACATAATTCAGGATCAATAGTAAGTGGAAGTAGGAAGTTGGAAACAGGTATGTGAACAGGTTGGGGATCCTTACTGGGATGTCCATCATGGAGCATTGTGAAACATTGTAATTGAATGATCAAGTACTTCCCAAGCAAGACAATTTGCAGACGGGATTCAGCTGGTCCATTGCAACAAGAGCTGCCACCTGCAAGTGCCTCCAGCTCAAGGAAGGAGTTCATGGCATCTGACAGAGTACCTGCCATAGGCAGGCCAAGAACA
This sequence comes from Scolionema suvaense, assembly GCA_027575255.1. Taxonomy (NCBI): domain Eukaryota; kingdom Metazoa; phylum Cnidaria; class Hydrozoa; order Limnomedusae; family Olindiidae; genus Scolionema; species Scolionema suvaense. The sequence continues at coordinate 3,352 of JAOBRC010257242.1, forward strand.
ACAGAGGAATGCTCCTCAATATGTTCTGCCAAGCACTAATGACAGGTAGTGGTTTTGCGCCAATAAGTTCTAACGGTGTCCGATGCAATCAAGGAATGAGCACACAAATCGTTCATGAGGTAGGACAATACTTCAGCAGCATCCTGCGGTGAGTTAAATAGGAGTTGGTGATTGCCACATCTGTTGATTACGTTCTGCAAACAACTCAAGGAGAATGATGAATCTATTGGAGACTTTGACAACTGCAGTAAAGAAATGATCTTAAGAAAGGATGATATCAGTGGGCTAACAGTTTCTGACTCGGAATGAAGTTGTTGCCAAAACGTCCCCATGGTGCTTAAGCCTTGGAGTAGTGCATTTGCATAGCATGAGCTTCCTCTATTAGTAAAGCCGCACTGACAGCTGCGACTTGAAATAGAAACTGGCGGGGTTGCATAATGATGCTTGCTGCGAGGTGCAGAGTTAGAAATAACTTTGCGTTCGATATACTCTGGGCTGTCCCATTCGTTGTTCTCCCTTGACAGCCATATCTGGAAGGACGCCTCCATTGATGCTTTTCCTATGAGAGGGTTTATACGCCAAGTTTCTGCCTAGTCAAATTTGATTTCACATTTCACCTGGGTTTAATTGATGATTGCTTGATACGCCATGCTTAATTAACAAGTTCTGCGTTATACGCCAGGTTTAATGCGTTACAAACTTCTACTACAAGTGATGAAACGTTGCAGTTGCCATTCTGTTATACCTTGCATGTCAGTTGAACACACAGAAACACTTACAATAATTATAGGAGAGTAATTTATGTGCACAAGCAGCCCTGAGTACTAGTCTATCAGCAGTTAGCACAGTGCACTCTCTTTCAAATAAATCAGGTGGACAGATTATTTCCAACTACACAAGAAGACTTCCAACACTAAATGGTTGAAATGAAAGGTTAAAAGGAGTTCAATTTGCCTTTGCACCTCCTTCTCTAGGTCCATATTCGCCGTATTTCTCACCAACGTTACCCCTGTGAAGTGCAATAACCGCTCTGTAGAAGTGATGCTTTTCATTGCTTTTGGCTCAAGCGCGCACTCATACATACATTGCCAAAACCTCGTTCCCATACTGCCCGCTGTTAAATAACAAAAGAAAAGATGTCAAGACTTGCCGCATCTTTTTCTCTGATAAATTATGCATTTAGTTTGACTTGGCAAAAACCAGGCTTATAATGTGACATTGGGTTTCTGCCATTAAACCAGGCAGTTCTTGCCGGGCTAAATTCAAACTTGGCTGCCTTAATAAAACGACCACTTTTTTTTGCCTGGTGTAATTCAAATAACCAGCAATCTCTTGAGTTTGACTAGGCAGAAACATGGCGTATAAAGCAACTCTATGTCTTTGATTAGGGAGTGGAAAGTTTTACTAGGCAACCCTAGTCGAAACATGCACCTTCTAATCGTTTCTGCACAATAGCCGCGTGTACCATCCTCCGCAGCAAAGAATTCGACAGACCACCCATTACGTCTTATTTCTGCACACAGTGCCACATACTTATTATGTTTGCAACATACTTCCGACAGATATAAGAAAAGGCAGTCAGTCATCTTATAGCTTATTTGCTTGCAGTAATTGGTCATCGGTTGACTCAAGAATAGCCCAAAGCATATGTTCTAAGTAAAGTAACTTCATAAGTATTTTGAAACAGGACAGAACAATCTCATAGACTTGGGCTATGCACAATAGTTATAGTTTTTCATCACTTTCCAGCAGCTTTTCATGAAATTTTTTCATTTCCAGGCATGAGAACAGAAGTCAAAATGACAAATTAGTATGATTGGGCCAAGCATTCCAGAGTTTTAAAACTAAAGTAAAGTTAATGATTTGATGTTTATCCAAATAAACTGATTTTCCCAACCCGATGAACTCATTTAAAGAATGCATTCAGCGTACGGTCGACAGATTTTCAACTAGATGGCACTCTGTTCTGTGCAGAGTCGCAAAGTCTTTATGAACTTTTACTGGCTTTCTGCTGACATTTGAGGTTGATGAGGATGTGAATAAAGTTTTTTTCTGTCTATCTAGAGTTACCAGTCCTGCAAGATCTAGTTAATTGCACATGCACTTCGTTAAATACCATTCCATGTTAATGATTTTCATTTGTCTTAGGCTGAAGGCACGACAAGTGTCAATGAGACACATTTGTCAAGCATATCATCAAAGAAATTTGCTTCCAGGAGACAGCGTTAAGCAGTATCTTCCACACTATGATTCTCAGCTCAATGAGTTGAAAGCCTTTTTGTTTTCCTGGGAAATTCTGTTGGATGTACCTGTCGCAGGTGCCTGTAACACTTGCTCAGTAAATTTTTTGACTAAAATGCTGAATTTTATGAGCACAGCTTCACATGGTCGACCTATTTTGCCGCACAGTCGCTGTCTACTTCGATGTTTAAAATTTCACTTTCGAAAGGTGCATCCGACAGGCAACTCCGACGGATGCCATGTACACTGACACAATACTTCGATTTGCAGGAGAGCTGCTGGGTCATATCATTCAGTTATACATGTGTACATAACATAATGTTCTTCCTTGGCATGAGGTTTGGTAATTAATCAATAGTTTTGATAGAGTGAGAAGAAGTGTGTAAATTTTCTAAAGTTGTTATTCTTTCGCTTACATCAAACAAAATGTATTTCGCCTAGCTGTGCGTCTCACTGAAATCTTACAAACGAAGACCTGTAATCACTAGAGGTTACTTTGTGTCAGCATAGATTTTGACATTTTCAGCTTTACATAGTTTTTTTTCCATGAGCTCACTAAGCAATCAAACGAACATCCGACAGATTTTGAATTTTTGTAACAGACCCACATGAAATTTTGGTTAGACATTTAACTTAAACGAAACTTAGAATCTCTTTGAAGAAGTGAAGGCTATCCTGGATACAGACAGAGAAAGGGCATTGGGATTGCCATGCAAACTATCTGCTAGTCACTTCCTTTCTCAATGACAGAAATGGACATTCTGGCAAACTCGGTGGATTCCTGAAAATCCCGTCATGGACAAGACAATCTCAAACCATGCAAAAGAATAAGGTTCACAGATGGCCAACAAACAAGAACTTCTACTGGGGTGCTCGGGAGCCCCCTGTTGGTTCTTTGAAGGTATCTCTGAAACCCATGAACATTTTGGGCTGAAATTAAGTGACTTTTCCAGAAATTTAATAGTTATGTTTTTAGGAGCATTATGCCATGTTTTCAAAATTTGGATGAAATGGCAGATGGTAAGGGCATTTTCTGCCATATTCAAGATGAATCACCACAATATCACACAAAATGGAGTGATGTGACCCTGAAACCATTATACAGGGCAATGTTCCAGTTATAGCAATGGTTTTTTGACAGATTTGAAGTTTCTGCAGAACTTCAGGTTAACTTTCAAAAATTACTATTTCTGGCCAAAAATTACGACCCATATATATCTTCAAAGCCAAATTTGCAAATGAGTGAAGGTAATGGCGATTTGGGCAGCGAAGCACCTTTTTTTCGCTTTAGCGCATGTGCAGTGAATGAAATGGGACCTGCACGTGATCGTCACCTCAAAAAAAAAAAAAAAAAAAGTGGAATTCCAATTTTTTCAAAGTAAAATTTGTGGAGTGGAGATCCACCATAATTCATGACACCTGCAATTTTCCTCTTCGTCAATTGTTCACAAATTATACGCTTAATTAATGTCCATGCAAAAGTTATTGCCACAACCAAAGTAGTCTAGAAATTGAGGAGAGGATGCCCGCCCCCAGAGATGGGGAGCCCCCAAAAGTCAACGTAGCAACAAGGGAAACATTCATGGCTACCGATATTCAGAACAAGACAACAAAAACAGATATAAACATTCTTGAAAATGAATGACTACACGTAAGCCAAAAGAAGAGTTTCCCAGAAATTAAGTCCATGCTATAAGAACTCTTGCTCTTATGTTTTACTCCAAAAGTACGAAAATGTGATCATAGATCGTGAAACACTTCTAGAAAACTCCGCAATTCTCTGTAAAAATAATAGTCACACCTACAGCACACAAACCTTACGAGATGTACAACATGGCCTAAAACATGTTTTTAATAGTTAATTTATAAACTGAAAAGTTTGCAACATAATTAACAGAAAGTAAAGAATACTTACAAAAAACTAAAAAGTACTATTTTTATCAAAAAGAACCATCATGTCCAAGGGGAACAAGAGTTTTCTCGAGATATGAAATATCTACAGTTACTAATAAGTTTCACACAAATATTTCAAAAAAATAATTAACACAAACTCATCATATTGACCCTTAATTGCACTACTGCATGCAGGAAAAAACAAGGAAAAAATATCTGTTAAGAGGTCGACATAGTCAACAATAGAACAATGTTGCACAGTGTGCTTCCAACCCTCGGATGGGCATTAGAGACGATCTGGACATCAGTACTTCAGACTCTGGCAGTTCCTTTAAACATGTTCTAACATGTCACAGAATCAGTGGGCTCCTACGAACTGTTGAAGAACTTTCCTCTCATATCAAAGAAACAACATAAGCCACATGATTCATGCCATAAATGAAGAAAACTGACAAGTGTTCCTGAAATTTTTTTTAAAAAACAACCTGAAAATAGTGATTATCATCAAGTTGCCAACTGCACGGTGAAGAACATATTCCCATACATCATAACACAATTTATGTTGCTCCGAAGATCCACACTAAAAAATGTGAAAAAATGGAAGAACTGTTTTTGACATACTTGGAAAAAAACCTGAAATAGTTAATTTTGGACCTAAATTAGATTACCACCTACAAGCTAAACGGGATATTGCCCAGAAACAACACATAACATACACAGAGTTGACTCATACCGAAAATAAAAAAAAATGTATGAACTGTTAATGATATATTCGGAAAAAACCATGAAACTACTCAATTTCAGACATAAATTTCCACCCAAAAGCCTAACGAGATTTGTCCGAGACATGGCATATGGTTCATGACATAAGTCGAGTTTCCCCAAAGAATCAGACCAAAAATGACAAAAATCAAAGTCTTTTTGACATATTTGGTAAAAACACATAAAATTCCCATTTTTGGACGTAAATTGCCACCCACAAGCCATACAATAGTTTTCGCAGATACGCCACATGAGGCCTCTAAAGAAAAATTGTTTGTTTCCTATCCAGCGGATCAAAATTTACCATCTCAACCGGGAGGACGGAAAACAATTTTTTTTGACCTCGATCTAGCAACACAACCAGCTGTCTCTCCATAACGCTCATTGCATGAATCTTTGGTATATATAACGAACTGGGGGACCTAGCCATACACAATTCCTATATCCTTTTGAATTATTAATTACTTGTGGTGCAAAGGACTAAGTTATTCATCCCTTTGTGCACAAGTAATCCACTGGAACACATGCAGCATGTCACCTTTCCATCACAGCAACTACCCCATTTTGGACATGAAGAGCAATCACGGTTTTCTCTGGCCTATCCCCGTCTCTGATGGACAAATTCGTTGAACTCGTTGAATGCGTCCGATGTCCCTTCCGATCATTCTCTCGACTCTCGCTGGGAGAGAGAAATAGTGTATGTAGCAGAATAACGCAGGCAGGTGTGACTTGTGCGAAAAATCAACGGAAAAATTATAGAAACACTCTGCTTTGGGGAGTCAACCATAACATAGTTCCGGCCGAGTGGCGAAAAAAAAACTTTCTCCAACTTTCTGCATTAAAGCCGGCACCAAACTCACACACTTACACGTTGCCTGGATCACTCATCTGAACCGATCAAATCTGGGAACCTGAATGTCCTTATGGACCAGAGCCTTGACACTCCCCAGCCAGATGCAATCGAAGGCGAACCCCCCAAAATTTCTACAAGATGTGCGAGAGAGATAGTGAATGCAGGCAAGTGCGTGCCAAGGCAGCGAAAAATTTCACAGTACCTTGGAGGAGTTTGGACGGCTTCCAAGAGGAACTTTCAGGCGAATTGAGCACTCATTTTGACCGCCAAATAAAAGCTGTCAGGTAGTTTTTATCTTGAATTAAAAATTATAGATTATAGATGTACAATTTATTGATTTGGCAACAGTCAGAGTACGCGCATCTTAGTTCTTCTTTTCTTATGTATTGGATTGTTTTTATAAGACATTGTTTTCCTACAGAAAACTTAAAAGGCTTGTGCTCAGGTTAGCAGCGTAAATACCTTGAAAGACATTCAAGAACCCCATTTTCCGCAAAAGTCAATCACAAACGCTCAGCACTGTTTAACGCATCCCTGTTGAGGTTTATGATGGCTCCACTTCCTAATCCAATTTAGCAATGGTGCCGTGTTCCATATTACTATTCCTGCTGCCACATCCTGATGCCGAAGTAGCAAACTAGCTGCGTGCACAGGAAATGCGATCTTTTGATCTCCTTTTGTTTCAAGCAGCAAAGCACATTGATAGTAATGCACATTGAAGTGTTACACTTCAACGTGTGAACAAGACAGTTACGCCCAATGTGAGTCAAGCCCTGCATGAGAGAGAAGTTTTGCATCGAGAGTAGAAAAGATGTTTGTGCAGTGCAGAAATGTGAGTCGACAACCAAAAACGATATTTCCTGCTCATTATACTAAGAAAAACCTTTACAATCATAGCAAGGAAAAGTGCCCCGGGCAAATAGTAGTATGATTTTATGAATCGTTTTGCTTAGCCTGCTTCCAGCCCTAGCACACTTCACTTGTTTGCTAGGTCTGCTAACATTGGGTGCCAATGTATATAATAATCTATAAACAAAACAAAGGCACAGCTAATAATTATGGGATGCATCAAAGCAACAGCTGGAATGTGCGCCAAGGTTCAAATTTGTTTATTGCATTCTGCGCAGTATGAAAGCAAGTGGCAAAGTCGTCTGCTGAATAGTGTACTGAATTGGCTTGGACGTAGCAAATTGCATTAGCGTACAGAAGTGAGCAGACTGTGAGAGAAGTTGACTTTCGTGGGCAGTTTGTGAGCAGGCTACGTTTTGCTATAAAGATATTGGAGTATGATACGACGCTTCGACCTGGCAACTAGTACCGGTAAAACTTGGTCTGTCCTCCATAGGCAAATAGTTTATAGCCTGGTGAAAAGAACTACAGCCCGCCACCAAGCACATCATCTCGTCAACGATCAAGTCCTGAAAAGTTCATATCCTCACCAACATGAGCGAAGGAAAGGAAGGCTGATTTACTCTCCAAATTCAAAGAAATATACCCCTCTAGAATGATATTCCACATGGTGGTAGATTTTACAAAAACATGAACACTCGTTTTAATTCGAGAGAAAAATCTTCAGTGGTTCTTCTGCAATGTCACTTTAAAGTTTGATATTTTTCACTGTTTCTATGATTCTCAATTTTGCTCATCAGTGACGTCATATAGGACTGTTTCTAAGGTCTATCGTGTCAGGGTTTTATCCAAGCACTTAAGTTCTACACCATTTTTTGTTGAATTGAGTTTTCGGATCATAGAGATTGTGATCGAAGGGAAGCTGCGGAGTTTATCAGCTGGGGGTCTAGGGGTGCTGTGAGCGGCCCTTATGGATACCAGGGTGGAAACCCAGAAGCCATGGCACTTAGAGGCATTCTTTTCTGACAAAGGCACCATTCGGTGCAATAAAAGTCTTTGAAAACGCTGGTCTCGCATCCTTTTATTCACATTTGCTTAACCTTGTCGTGGAACATGCAACTCATTTCTACTGCAGAATGTATCATCTACATCAAACTTTCTATCTAAGCAGTCTTCAGGTCTACTCAGTTGTTCTGCCATCCTATGGAGTCAGTTGTGATTGTAAGCATGTGAAAAGATAGATCAGCCAGCTTTACGTAACTGGGCACATGAAACCTTTAGGAATAAATAACGTTTCCGTTGCACTTGAACTTATCCGGAATAGGTATTTCCTGAGACTGTGAGATATGGTGCATATCAATCTTGCCAAAACAAGTTTCGGTTTCATAAGGATACTTACAGCTCGTTGAGAAAGTCACAGGCGCTAATGTTTTTTTTCTTGCTCTGCTGTTGCTACTAGTAATTGATTGGAGTTTGCCATCTTTATTGTAGACATCATGATATTTAGGTCAAGTGAATTCGTTTGCACATCCTAGCATCTTCATTGCTGTGGTAATGTTTTTCGGTGGGACTGGGAGTGTAATGTTCTCCGCCAGGTTCAGTTTTTGAAACTGAATTCAGATAGAGTTTTTCCCCTCCGTTACACAGTTTGGAAACATGCTTGGATAAAACATTGGGTGTTCCTTAATAACACTATGAGAACATACTACACCCCTCTTTCAGATTCAGAAAATTTAGATTCACGCATTGGTTCAATGAGTAGCAATTTTACAAGTAAGATGAAATAATTCCACTTGGTTCGTCTCAGCAACAAATTCCATGAATAAGTGCATACAACACTTCATATTTGACCACAACTGTAAGCAGTGACCGAAAAAGATTCACGAAGTCTGTTTAATCAGTCCAGATGCCTTCAATTGTAGCTGGTGTTGGGGTTAATAGATCACTTTGATGATGCAGTTCAACCGTCCACATCTATGGCCATTTTTCTCAATGGGTGTGTGAAGTACACACATGTATCAGCCAAGCCATATTTTTCCCAAAACATTAGCCCACAACATTGCCATAGTGTCCTCCATAGTGTCAATCCCCCAGAAAATCTGTCCCCAACCCTTCCCTGGCTTCTCCGCCTCCCAGAAAATTCAACATTTGCCAACCTCCCTTTTCAGACCTCTTCCCTCAGAAACAGCGCC
>JAOBRC010257353.1:0-14110 GCA_027575255.1 Scolionema suvaense
TGGCAATTTATGCCCAAAAATGGCCATTTTTGGTGTTTTTTAAGAATATTTCAAAATCTGTTCATTACTATTTTGTAGTTTTTGGTGTGAAACTGCAGAGCAATAGTAGTTATACTGTGAACGATGTGTCATATCTGGGAAACTCTCGTTCGGCTTGCTGGTGGCAATTTATACATGTCCAAAAATGCCGTTTTTCATGGTTTTTTCCAAATAAGTCAAGAACTGTTGATCCGATTCTTGTCACTTTGGTGTGAATATTGGGGGCAACTCTACCCATGTTTTGAACCATATGCCATGTCTCCTGAAAATCTCATTTGGCTTGCGGGTGGCAATTTATGTCCAAAAGTGGCGATTTTCAGAGTTTTTTCGATGCAAGTCATGAACGGTTGATCGGTTTATTGGTGTTTTTGGTGTGAATGTTTAAGGCAACTGTACGCATGTTATGAACCATTTGCCGTGCCTCCGGACAGTCTCGTTTGGTTTGCAGGTGGCAATTTAGGCAAAAAAATGGTGTTTTCATGTTTTTTTCCAAATAAGTCAAGAACTGTTTATCAGATTCTTTTCATTTTTGGTGTGAATGTCAGGGGCAACTCTGTGGATGTTTTTAACCAGATGTCATGTCTTCTGAAAATCTGGTTTGGCTTTCGGGTGGCAATTTACGTCCAAAAATAGCGATTTTCAGGGGGTTTTCCACGTATTTTAGGAACGGGTAATCTGCTGGTTGTTATTTTTGGTGTGAATATTTGAGGCAACTGTACGCATGTTATGAACCATTTGCCATGTCTCCCGACAGTCTCGTTTGGCTTGCAAGCGGCAATTTTCATCAAAAAATGACATTTTTCAGGTTTTGTCCCAAATAAGTCAAGAAATCGTAATCAGATTCTTATCATTTTTGAGTGTGAATATTCGGGGACAACAACTTTATACTATCTTTTGTATCCTGCCTATCTGGTTTGGCTTGCAGGTGACAATTTATACCCAAAATGGTTATTTGAGAGGGTTTTTTTCCAAACGTATTATGAACAGTTCATCCGTTTTTTTCAGTTTCGGTGTGATTCATAGGAGCCTTTCTGCATACGTTATGAACCATGTTCCTTGTCCGAGGAAGATCTCGTTAGGCTTGCGGGTGGTAATTTACTTCAGAAAACGGCTATTTTCAGGGCTTTTCCGAATGTGTCAACAAGGTGTTATGTTTTCATTTTTGCCGTGGATCTTAGGGGCAACAAATCATACATTATGACCCATGCTTCGTATCTTGTTCAGCATGTGGGTGGCAATTTATCTCAATAATGGCTGTTTTAGGGTTTTTTTATAATGTTTCAAGAACGCCTGATGGCGTTTTTGTTATCTGTTGTGCAAATCCTATGTCTTTCGTGTTATTCTCTTCTTTGATATGACGCGTAGATTCTCAATTAAGTTTGTGGGAGTCCACTAATTATTTGAATAGTTTTTCTTATTTTTCCGAGATGTATTATTGTTGCTAGATATTGATGAATGCAGAGAAGATCCATGTCAAGATCAACATGCCACCTGTAAAAATACTCCTGGTTCCTACCTGTGCCAATGCAACAAAGGCTACAAGAAAGATAGCAGTGCTGGGAAATGTATTGGTGAGAAACACTCTATTTTAGCAGTACGAAGTGCCTCAGCACACTATCTACTCATGTTTAAAGTCTTATTGTCCGTGAACTTTAAAGGTGTTTACTTTTCTTTTCTCTGTATGTGTATTTGGTAGACGCAGATACTGTCCTATTTCATTTAGTTTGTAGAACAGCATGGTTATCAGAAAGGACTCGAAATCACCTGTGCCTTGTTCCTTTGCTGTGATGTTGACGTGATGAAATGTTATCTGAATTGTTGATTTATGATCTGAGAAATCCTGATTGACTTCTTCACTCATTGATAAAACATGTTTTCACCTATTCGTTTGGCATTTCCACGTTTTAGTACTTGGATGAGCCAAACAAACTCTGAAATAGGTGTAGGCAATTTATATGGTTTCATTTTTTTTCTTACGTCATTCATGATGTCACACCATCCGGCATGCCGTCAGATAGGGTTTTTGGTAGTCATTTTGTCCAACTTTGAATTGACTTCGACGGCAGGCACCGTTTCAGGCACCATTTTTTTTCCCCTTTTGAAAACTAGCAGAGTACTACCTTGTAGTGAAAACTATTGGGCAAACCATCTTTGGTTCTCCAGTTAGTCACAATTACACATGAAAAAATAGCAAAAATTATGAAAATGGTGATTTTGCGATTTTTGGTGCTTGTATCCTGATAATTCTGAAGATGCCATTTGGAAAGCCATGATACTTTGACAGATGATTGAATTTAGTCGGCCCTCTGTGGAAAGATCAACGAATATGAAATTGCCATATTTGGTCATGAATTCTTACAGGTTCAAGAAGGGCATTTTTGGCCCCCAAAATGACCACTTTTTCATTTTTCCTTCAAATTTAAACTGAAAGCTGCTTCGAATCTCCGGAAACTTCCCATGATGGTAGCTTACATCATGTTTTTCATTGCATCTTTTGGTTGCCTCTATTTGGTTGTCAGTTTGGTAAAAATAGAGTCAAAACATCAGGCATGTGAAATCTCCGCCATTTCCTGGATTTTCGGGATATCAAGGTATACACTAGCGAAAATTAAAAAACAAATCTGGGGAAAATGGTTAGTATGTCAGGGTATGCATAGAGAAAGTATAATTAATGCTCAGGCAGAGATTCATGCATCACAGGGCTTCCTGAGATATGAAGACAAGTTTATTGAATTATGGGTGCTCTTTTGCTGGTTGATTTTTGACAGTGTGGAAATTGACTTTATAGTTAAAATATAGTAGCAAAATTCTGCTTGCGAGTAATGTACATTCCACATGAAACTATTCCTGGAATTGGGGAATAAAAACAAGCAGCCTGAAGACTCATTGAAGTTGTCAGTCTGTTTCAAATTCAGGAAGGACTTGCACACATGACGGGCAATTCCTATAAATAGAAAAGTCGGCTCTCTCTTGGTTCCAAACCTTCAGTGTTGCAGTATGGGGCATGTCATGAAAGGATGCAGCAAGTTACTCTCATAGCTAGAATTTAGTTTTGCTTGTACCAGGTTTTGAAGTGACTCAGGTGCACCTGTCATTATCGTATACTTTGTTTTGTTACTGCCATGTCACCAGTATGCCAGCATAATCCACCTATAGTTGCTCTGCCCACAAAATTAGTCAATAAAAAGAACTATGAGAAGTTTAGGTATGCAAAATTAGGGATTTGTCAGTTAGCAGACTGAATGTTATCTTGGCTGACTTGCTAACTTCGGAATAATTTTTTATAATTATTTTCAGATATCACTTAGTGGAGGAATGATAGTACCTGGCAATTCGGAATACAATAATTGTATTGCTTTTGATCCTCCATAACCTCTTCACTTTGCTGACAAGCCAAGGGTTTTGGCTCCTGCCTGAGTTTATGCGCCGAAGAATTAATTTGTATTTAGATTTGGCTATATGCAGCTATAGTGAGTGTATCATGTTGTTCTATAGGTATTATCAATTTTTTCTTGATACTTTTTGTATGGTTTTGGAAAAAATTACTTGATTTGGTTTCAGATGTCGATGAATGTCTTTCTAATCCATGCAATGAAACCAGTGAAATCTGTCGGAACCTGCCAGGAGCATTCTACTGTGACTGCAAACCTGGATATATTCATGGAAGTGGCGTGAGAAGATGTTTTGGTATGTTTGTATACCTGTCTGTACGTGAATCAGTTTTATCCTTACTGGCTGTTAGCTTACTTATAGATACAGGACATTTCTAAATTGTCAGTAAAATGATGTTTTGTTTGGGGGTATGATTTATGATATTTACCCAAATTGCCTACCATCCTGCAGATAGCTTATGCGCAGAACTATACTGTGCTTCTTGACATCAAAACATGATACCGCAATGCTTCGATTAATCGCCCCCTTCTTTTAAACGCCCCCCTGGAATAAACGGCCCCCTTTTTTCAGGAGATTTTTCAATAAACGCCCCCTCCCTCTAGAGGGGCGTTTATTAGAGATGTACTCTCTAGCACATGTACAACTACACCACTACATTATTACTTCAGTTTTGGGGCTTTTATTTCTTGTAAGTATATGGAAACATGAAAAAGATGATGTTTACGATGATATTGACATGTAATGTAGTGTATATTTCAGTGATATATAAAGTTTATACGTAAGAAAAAAACAAAATCCAAAAATTTAAAATCGAAGCTTTGTGGTAATGAGCATCTGTCAAACTTGTCTATTAACACAGGACAGGAAGAGGAAACATAGTATACCACATTCTTTATTTTCAACTTTGAGAGAAAATTATTGTCTTCCAAGCCCCTGAAATTTTGGAAAAAGTGGTTAGAACTATGAACAATATGCAAATTTATATCCTGTCTACGTATTCTTATATGGCCCTGTGCATACGTAGGTAAGAACTCTGACTATGTTTACGATTTCTGACAATCAACCTGTTTCATTTTTGTGCTAAGAATAATATTATATCGTTGCTAGTCACAATTCCATCTGTGCGTAGCAAATCTGGCTAGTCAATGTTTGTGAAGTTTCATGACTACGATCGAAGAAAGCTGAATGGGCTGCTACCTCTACTAACTCTGATAACTTTGCAAAAACTTTTGATAATTTTATTGCTGCGATATCCTGAATACCCAAGAAACAAAAGGTACCATCTAGTGTTGCTCTGGCTGGACGATGTATGCAGCAACTATTTTTATGATTTCTTATTCCGAGTCCCATCTTTCGGCAGTTTTACTCATTTTCTCATGCTAATCCATGACTATCTCCGATTAGTCAGAGATTTGTGCAGGCAAGACCTATCTATATTTTCTCTGCAAAATAGGAATGTAGTATTTTGTGTTATTTCCTTCCAGAGATCAATGAATGCAGAGAAGATCCATGTCAAGATCAACATGCCACTTGTGAAAACACACCTGGTTCCTATTTGTGCAAATGCAAGAACGGCTACAAGAAGGATAATAGCACTGGAAAATGTGTTGGTGAGTGACTATGGATGTGTTAAGTAGCCACCGGTTGGCAACTAAGCTTTAAAAATGGGTTATCTGTTTATCAAGTTTCTTGGTTATGGCTAATTTGTTCTGATGAAATTGGGACTGAAATTGGGACTGATTGCAAAGTAGTAGGGTTTGGACCATGATGTTTAAGAATTCTGCTTTCTTGTCTACAAAAGTTTAACCTGCAGCTGTTATGTTATTTTCAGTTTGTCACCTATTGGTAATGATCTGAGATGTATGCAGGATTATTTAGCACCAGCTTACTCACACTGATTGCAACAAATCAATTATTTTTACTGGGGAATGAATTTGAATTATGGTGCATCCTAGTCTCTCGTTTAATAAGACAAATTATGGAGTGGGGAGGTAGCATAGTCATAGACAGTGTGTTGAAGTCGTAGTCGATGTGCTGCAATTTTCTGACTCCTGCTTTACGGAGGAGTCCTACAAAATGAAGTCTGTCAGACCATCCTTCCATCCCTCTGTCCATCTCCAACCCTTTTTCCTGGATAACTGCTTAGTGGATGTATCTGAAATTTCAATGTCAAGATCAACAATCAAAACAAAGCAATGAAGCCGGATTTTCAAAAAAATGTTCGGATTTCAGGTGACCATTTATGCCCCAACAGGTTCATTTCTAGGGTTTTTTCAAAATATTTCCAGATCCATTTATTTTTGCATCTAGGAAATCTCTCGTTATAGGCTTGAATGAGGATATTCAATTTGCTTGCAGGTGGCAATCAGTTTGGTGTAATTTTGTGTTGAAATGTCAGAGGTTGCAATGCTCGTGTCATAAATCATGTGTCGTATGTTTATTGGAGGTATATGAAGAATGGCTCATTTGTTTTGTACCCTGTTACCCCATTTTTAGGTGCACCCCCACTTAAAGGCGCCTAGGCCTAAATCCGGGATCAAGGTGCATGCGCCTATACCCTATCCAACTGGCCCTCACTTGGCCTTGTTGAGGCAATAGGAACCTTACATAAATATGTGTCGCCATCTTCTATAAGCGTTTTTCTTTTCGCTGAATTTGGGCCATTTTGCGCTACTGGTACTACCTCTTTTTTCCCGTTGTGCTGTAATTTACAAGACATCACCGCTCCAGCCAGTATCACAGTGATGCAATACTTAGAAACAACTGTCTTATCTTTCTGTATCTATACACTTTTTCATATGTTCCTTAGTCTTGCTTAGACTTTTAAGACTTCAAAACTGGCCGATGAATAACGGTTCATGTGCTTTCATCTGTTGATTTTCCGTTGTAAGAAAATCCACTTCTTTCGATTGGCCTTGTTATAGGTGCGTCTATCTTCCGGGTAAAAGGGTAATTTTTTTTTCGTGAATCTTGTGGGTGCAGTTTTATCAGGCGGTGTGGTCATTTTTGGACTTCTACTTCAGCAGAAGAGTCCTATAAAATGAGCTCTGTCCGTCCGTCACTCCATCACCAACGCTTTTCCCGGGACAACTACTCAATGTATTTTTTTTAAAACTTGGCACGAACGTCAAAGTCTATTAGTAAAACTAAGTCATGGTGTGACATATGCTACGAAAACTTTTCATCAGATTGCAGGTGATAATTTACACCTCAAGATAGCGGTTTTTAGGTTTTTTTCAAAACATTTCACTATCCAATCATATACAATGTAGTTTTTGGTCGATAGAAAGCTTCAGAGCCATTGTAGTTATGTTTTGGGCCATATGTTATATTTGGTAGAAGTCTTGTTCAGCCTACAGTACAGATGGCAATTGACGATTTTTTCAACCTGTTTCAAGGCTTCATTTTAGTTTTTTTGTAGTTTCTGGTGTGAGTCTTAGGGGCGGTATAACTAATGTAATGCGACATGGTTAATGTCTGGAAAAACACCTATTTTGCTTGGATTTGGCCGTTTTAACAATCAAAAATGACTAAAACATGGACATTCTCAGGGTTTCTACAAAGTATTTCGAAAGTACTTCATTATTTGTTTGTAAGTTTTGGTGTGAATCATCGGAAAAATACAATGAATGTTATAAACGATGTTTCATTATCTGGGGAATCTGGTTTGTCTTTTTGTCCCAAATGGCTATATTTAGGGGTTTTCTCCAAATATGTCAAGATTACCCTAGTTTATTTGTTATTTTTGGTGTACGTCTTAGGGGAAACACTTGCCTATGTTATTAAACGTGTGTCATGTCTGGATAGTACATCGTGACCATTTTCAGGGATTTTTCAAAGTTGTTTGAACAAAGGTTCATTGGTTCTTTGAAAACTTTGGTGTGAATCTTAGGGGAAGCACTGTTAATGTTATAGACTAGATAAGTTGTTTCCTTCAGAACATCATGGCAATTCATGCAACAAACTAGAGAAGCATTCACTGATATCGCTGCCTTGGTGTTCTTGTTGTGGCTGTGTGGAAAGCATGAAGAGTGAGAAAGAAAACGTATAATTCTAGTCTACCAATGTTATTAAATCGTGTGTCATATCGGGAAAGTCTGGTTCAGCTTGCAGATGGCAAGTTGCTTCCAAAATGGCTATTTTCAGGGTTTTTCAAGAACGACGCATTAGTTTCTTGTGATTTTTTTTGTGTGCAAATCTTAGAGGCGAATGTAATTGATGGTCTCGCGGGTGGCAGTTTCAACTCATAGTTTCCTGGGGGGTCTGAACCCCCACCTAAAAAATGTTACCCCCACCTGCAGTTATCAAGCCCGACCTACATGTTTCAGACGCGACCCCCACCTATAGATCAAAGTTTTGCTAGAGTCATTCACTTATGAAGTTTGGCTGTAAATACAAGATTGGCAACAATAAAGATCATTAACATAACATGAACCAAAGAACATCACCATGAACAAGTAGTGAAATGCATGAAACAAAGAAAGTCTAGTATAGTACATGTATCTGTTTGACTTGCTATCACTACTATTGAAGTTAGGTCAAAATGGATTATGCCAACCCCCACCTACAAAAAGTAACCCCCATCATGTTCTGCTACCCCCACCACAAATCCAGATTTAGCTCAACCCCCGCGTTAGGCATTTTTTTAAAAATTGGTCACCCCCCCAGTCAAAAAAAACTAGCTGCTTTTCAGGTTTTTTAAAAATGCATCAAGACCCTTCATTAGCATTTTGTAGTTTTCTGTATGAATCTTAAAGGAAGCACAACTTAGAGTATGTTACTGTAACTCTCACCATATTGTTAGTTGCTATACTATTGACAAACTTACGATCAAGAGCATTACCCCGGTCTGGTGATTCTGATAACTTTGTGTCTCTGATTTGATCCGAATAGTCACTGAAGGGAAAACACGTGGCAGGAGTCCTCAGATTCTGTTTCCTTGGCTTCCAGAAATCGCCTATAGCTTCAGTAGTTTTTTTGTAGCTTTTGGTGTAAAAGCTTACTGCAATGGTAGGTATGTTGAGCTCCATATGACTGTTTGGGAAGGCTAGTGTTGGATTCGGGATTTTAGTTTGTCTAGAAATAGTTGCTGTGTGTGAAAGAGCCTAGAATGGCTCATTATTATTTCTTTGATCCTAGCAAAATTTCGTCAACTCATTTTTCCAGAATCCACAACTATTTTATGTTTATTTTTAATTTACTTCAGATGTCGATGAATGTCTCTCTAATCCATGTAATGAAGCCAGTGAAATTTGTCGGAACCTGCCAGGAGCGTACTACTGCGACTGCAAACCTGGATATATTCATGGAAGTGGCGTGAGAAGATGTTTTGGTATGTTTATACACCAATCTGTGCTTGAATCAGCTTAATATCCTTGCCTGATTTAGCTGACATTAAGTACAGGACCTTTCCGAATTGTAAATAGGATGATGCTTCATATGAGGTATAATTTGCAGTGGTGTAGCGTCCAAAAATTCTGATCCTGGGTGCCCGCAAGGACACCCTCTTTAATGGATCCTGGGTGCCTGCAAGGACACCCTCTTAAACTGGGAGACATAGATTCCACCTGTAACTGATAAATGTGAATGCATACAAACACCGAATACTGTTTGAGAGATGAAGAGCACCAAAATGCAATGAAGTATTAATTAACATATAGACTTGTTTGACCCTACTAGCAGGCAACCATGTTTTCAGTTGGGCACCCGAAATCTGGTGACCAGGTTGCCCAGGAAATGGCACTCTCTGGAAACTGTTACGTTACACGTCTGATTTGTCATATTTGCGTGTAGTATTTTCCACCATACAGAAAATATTATACACATAACTAGACAGGCAGGGTCCTGAGTTGAGTTTTTGATGTTAGTGTCGTCAGAGAATTGCTTAGGGAGACCGTTAGGTGAAGTTTGATTAAAATTGATCTTTTCAAAAGTTATTTTTCCTTCCGACAAAAACACATACTTTTCGTTATATTGTGCCGACTTTGACGTCACGTGACGTGACGACGCCAACAAATGTTGGTAGTATTTTTTAATTCCCGAGAAGAAAACAAAAAGTTGTAACAGGAGATAGATCAGCAGGCTTAATTGCTATAGTACTTTTCCATTTACAGCCCCTTAAACTTGGAACATTTTGAAATATCCATTTTTTGGAGGATTTCATCGTTTGCCAAACTAGTACTTAGCGCTTCGTAATTTTCTTGTTTAGGAGTTAGATGTCACTTTCGTGGTCTCCTTCGATTAGGAATAAAAAGTCCGTACAGAAAAAATTACTTCTATGGGATTTCGGTTCCTATTTATTAAGTAGTGCGGTTTCTAAGTTGGATCATATGAAAATCTGCTTTTTTGCCCCACAATCAATAAAAAATGGGCACAACTTTCAGCTGTTGATTTTACAGCATGGTAAAACTTTCAACATCATATTAGTCTTAATTCTGACTTGAAACACAAAGTCTGAGCAGTAAAACATGCCTTAACTGCTCTTAGTTGTTCCACTTTTCATCTGCTGACCTCCAAAAACCCAATCAGCTGCAGCAAAGAACGTTAGCAGGCGAGCAATTCTCCGAGGACACTACAACTAAAAACTCAAAGCCGCGAGTAAGTTTCTGTAGTTTGGGGGTTCCGTGAATGCGAATATTAGTTTTGGCTGTTTGCGTAGTATGCATGGAGCTATTCAATGCCTTCTTGGCACCGATGCATGATCATTGCATTTACTAAACTTGTATATGAACACCAGTAAGGAAAACAGGAATGCACAAAATACGTGGTCTCAAATGGAAGGGTGAAGTTAGGAAAACCACTGTCTTCCTCCCTCGTCTATTGATTGCCCTCCCTCCATTTTCCGAAATTTTGATAAAGCACAGAGGAGGTTAGAATGCTGATTTGTATCCTGTTTGTATACTCTTGCTGCATGTTTCCTTTAAAGTAGGATTGCCGGCAATTTTGCATTATTTCCTGCCAGAGATTAATGAATGCAGAGAAGACCCATGCCAAGATGAACATGCCACCTGTCAAAACACTCCTGGTTCCTATCTGTGCAAATGCAAGAACGGCTACAAGAAAGATGACAACACTGGAAAATGTTTTGGTGAGTGTCATGTTTTTGCTAGTACTTCTCTCAATTTGCTGTTACCACTCTTTGATTCGATTTTCGAAATTCCTGCAGAACTTTAGATCTTAGTTTTATTAGCGAACTTTCCTTGTTGAAAACTCATGCACAAGATTTTTTCGACAAAAACGATGTTTTTGCGAGCTCAATTTTTGAAGATTTGAGAACAGTTTTTTTGCAGGTATCTTAGGAACGAATAATCGTTTTTGGATGAAATATAGTGACTTTTCCAGATATTTAATGTGTTTTAGGGTTATTTACTGTTTTTTCAAAGTTTGGACATTTTCACGTGAAAATTTGCCAATTAGCGGGTGATAGGGCTATTTTATGCCTTTTTGAATGAAAGGTGCAGTATTGAGAATCAACATGAAGATATCTTTCTTTTAATAGTGCCTATCACTGAAATACTTTGGATTGAGAGTCCTTGTGGCAATACTGTTAATTAGTATTCTCGAAATTCGTAATTTCAACGACTCTAATGGATCCTGTCCCTTTGAATCACTACAAAACTGCATAAAATGGAGTGTTATGAGCCTGAAACGTTCAGGTACAGTAGTATCTCGTCCCAGTTTGAACAATGGGTTTTGGCAGATTTTGAGGTTCCCTAGGATGTTTGGCCAATTTTCTAAACTTGGTCGGAAATTACTACTAGTTTGTAATTGATGGCGTCATGAATAATTGATGACATCTGCATTTTTATCTATGTCAAATTGTTCACCTATAAATACTCTATGTCTATGTAAAGTTTCATTACCATAGCTATGGTGCTGTCCGCACCAAAATATGAATAACTTTCACCACCATCATTCAAAAACTGTTAACGTGAATAATTCAAACGTAAAATGCTGTCCGCACTGAGCACATAGTGCAACTTAGGGATTAACTTCCTCTTTTGTTTCTCAGTGGTCTTGACTCGGATAGTGGGCAGTGCAGGTAAAAACCCTGGTCTACTCTATAGTTGTTATCTACTATTCGATCAATAAAGTAGCTCGAGAGGTACTTAACGGCACTTTTGAAGATATTGCTCACTAGTCATGTTTGCAAAATTGCGTCTGCCCCAGAATATCTTTTTGGCATTCGGTTGCATTATTCTCAAAACAAAAGCGCTGGAGTTATGCACGAGATATTCATGTTCAGAAGTTTGGTGCGGACGGCCCCTGAATTAGGGAAGAAATTATAGAGGGGCGAGAGAGCCCCCTCCATAGTTAGGGAGACCCAAAAAGAAGGCAGATAGAGGACTACAGAAATTGTGAAGCAAAGTCGCGTGCAGTGCTTTGCGGGTGTTCTGTAATGCTTTTTTTTGTTGTAATAATTTTTTAATCATTTGTTTAATTTTCTTCAGATGTCGATGAATGTCTTTCTAGTCCATGCAATGAAACTAGTGAAATCTGTCGGAACCTGCCAGGAGCATATTATTGTGACTGCAAACCGGGCTATATTCATGGAAGTGGCGTGCGAAGATGCTTTGGTATGTTTTATGCCAATCTGTACTACATTTGAATGAATTTTCATAATTACCTGCTGGCAGGTTAGTCATAAATTGCAGTCATGAGCGCAGTCTTGTGATATCATACCAAGAATTCTGCTGATTTCTGTTTCCTGTGGAACTTGTTATTAGATATTCATTGTGAATTGGTCAGGCTCACCCTGCATTTATTAAGTTATTTTCTCCCGTACTGAGAGCAGTCTGCCTGCTTTATGGATACTTCCCACCCGACCCTAACCTGAGATCGGATTCTTTCATCCTCGCATACGGACCTTGAGGGCCTGTTCCTGTCCTCACTTCCCTTTACATGGTTAAGAGCGGTCAGCTCCAGCATAGAGGGATGGAGATCCGGTTCCAGGTTACACCTGACCCAAACACGTACCCCTTGCAAGAGCAATCATTTTTACTCAGTGATAGGTAAGTGCTGGAACACCTTTCTATAGGAGAACACCGAAAGTTTAAATTACTGCCTGAGAGTGGATATAAATGAAATGGTGGCCTTATGGGCTACAGTATGAGCAGGTGTAGTATATAGATGAGTATTGCTGTAGAAGTCTGAGTGCACACAGCAGGTTTATGGATAACAAATTTAATCTGAAAAGATAACTTTTTATATAATAAGAAATATATGTTAAAGAGCTGTTTCCTTGAACCTGTTCTGGTGGACATATTGCTTTTGAACTTGTTTATGTGAGTGCCCATACATTTTGACTTATGCTCAGGACAATAATTGCTATGTCTTATAATGATGTGCACTTCTTTACTGTCGTTTTTGTACCCATCCTTTTGTTTCTCTTTCTTGAAGTTTCGGATTGATATATGTTAACGGTTTTCCTCAGAAATCAATGAATGCAGAGAAGATCCATGTCAAGATCAACATGCCACCTGTGAAAACACACCTGGTTCCTATTTGTGCAAATGCAAGAACGGCTACAGGAAGGATAACAGTAGTGGAAAATGTTTTGGTGAGTACTCATATTTTTTGTTGATTTGTTGTGCATATACTGTTGTGCTTATTGGCTTATTGATGTTTTCAAATTACTTTTCTGATCACAAACTTGTGTCATGAAAGAACTGTAAAAATTTGTACAGGTAACGTTGTGTAATTTTTTTTGGATATCTCGCTTGAGCATTATCAGCGGAATGAAAAAGCTTCTTGATGTTAGATTAGGATTATGCTGTAATCATTCATGGCGTGTTTATAAACTGTTTCTCTGCAAATCCTACTGTAGAAAGTTAATTTTCTCATATGTGCTTGCTTTGCCCTGTCTTTTACAGCATTGCTTCTTTGACCAGGATGGATCCTTGAAACTTGATCAGGATTCAAATTTTATTGTCGGATCGGGGACTTTATAGAACTACAGCATGAAAGTAGTCCCCCCTTGAATAAGCGCCCCCCTCAAATAAGTGCCTCCTTCAAATAAGTGCTCCCTTCAAATAAGTGCCCCCTTCAAATAAGTGCCCCCTTGAATAGACACCCACCCTAGAAGTGAAATTAGTGTATAAGCCCCGCCCTTCTCGAATAAGCGCCCACCCTTCAAATATGCACCCATCCTTCAACCTTCAGAAACGGGCACTTATTCCAATTTTTAACAAGAAGATAATTGAAAGTAAGTGGGAAAACTCTCGTTCTGCTTGCAGGTGGCAGTTTATACAAGTCCGAAAGATGCGTTTTTCATGTTTTTTTTCCAAATAAGTAAAAAACTGTTCATCCGATTCTTGTCGTTTTCAGTGTGAATATTAGGAGCAACTCTACGTATGTTATGAACTAGATGTGATGTCTCCTGACAATCTCATTTGGGTTGCAGGTGGCAATTTATGTCTAAAAATGGCGATTTTTAGGGTTTTTTCAGCGTATGTCATGAACGGTTAATCTGTTTATTGTTTTTTTTGGAGGGAGTATTGTAGGCAAATTTACGCATGTTATGAACCGTTTGCCATGTCTTCGGACAATCTCGTTTGGCTTGCAGATGACAATTTACACCCAAAAATGTTTTTTTCATAGTTTTTTTTCAAATATGTCAAAATATGTTCATCCGATTCTTGTCATTTTTGATGTGCATATTTGGAGCAACTCTACACAT
>JAOBRC010257464.1:0-14107 GCA_027575255.1 Scolionema suvaense
GCTTCCCGTTCTGTTTGAGAATACCGCTGTTCGACAGGACTGAGAGAACGGCTTCCAAAAGCTACAGGTCGTTCCATGCCATCTGGTTGCTCTTGGATGAGGATGGCCCCCAAACCTACTGGAGATGCATCGACTAGAGTTTTTGTAGGCGCAGATGGATTATAGTAGGCCATTACTTTAGCGCTGGTTAACTGCTGTTTGAGTTTGTCGAAAGCTGCTTGTTCCGCTGAAGTCCATTTAAATATCTGCCCTTTACAAGTAAGCTGGCGCAACGGTGCTGATATAGTGCTGAAGTTTGGAATAAACCGACTGCAGTAATTAACTAGGCCCAGGAAGGATCGAACTCCTCTCGCAGATGTTGGTGCCTTTGCTGCTGTAACGGCTTCGACTTTGCTTGTGTCAAGTGCAATTCCATCTGACGTTAATGTACACCCTGAGAACACTATCTTTGACTTACTGAAAACACATTTTTCACGGTTGATGTGAAGACCGGCTTCATAAAGTTTCAATAATACATTTTCTAAACTATCGTCATGTTCTTTCTGGGTACGTCTATAAATAAATATATCATCAGAGATATTCTTAGCTCCTGGACAGTGCATAATCACTAGTTCAATTTATCGTTGGAAATGTTAACTCCATAAATCAATCTCTTATACCTGAAAAGGCCTTCATGAATGGCGAATGTTGTGATGCCTCTACTATTTTGATGCAGCTCAAGCTGATGATATCCTTCTCGAAGATCGATCTTGTTGAAGACTTTCACTCCGGTCAGATCAGGTAACAGCTCTTCTAGCTTCGGGATTGGATGACGCTCTCGGATGATTGCTAGTTTTGGACGTCTCATATCGAGGCACAGGCGGATTTGATCTGCTCCTTTGGGAACAACAACAACAGGAGAGACCCAGGTTGTTGGTCCAGTGGACGGTTCAATTATGTCCAGGCTTAGAAGGCGCTTGAGTTCTTTAGATACTTTCTGCCTAGTGTGATAAGGAATTCGGCGCAAGGGCTGTTGTACCGGTTGTGCTGTTGGGTCTATGTGCAACTGCAGTTAGAAGTTTTTCAGTTTTCCTGTACCCTCAAATACTGCACTGTGTTTATCGATGATACTTTTCGTTGATTCTGGTATTTCAGGTGTTGATGTGGAGTTTGAATAGTCCAGCGGGCCTACTCGTAATAAGTCTAATGCTTCAGAAGTTTCTCTGCCTAAAATACAACCACCTCTGCCTTGCACAACATAACATTTTCTGGTAACCGCTTTGCCGTTGGCACTAATTTCAGCACTGAATACACCCTCGA
Organism: Scolionema suvaense; assembly: GCA_027575255.1. Taxonomy (NCBI): domain Eukaryota; kingdom Metazoa; phylum Cnidaria; class Hydrozoa; order Limnomedusae; family Olindiidae; genus Scolionema; species Scolionema suvaense. Next base: position 1,300 of record JAOBRC010257464.1, read on the forward strand.
TCTGTAGTGGGTTTTCTGCATTATAAGCAAATATACGTTTTGGTGTCTCTTCAAGTTTTGGAACCAGTTTAAAATTTCTATAGGTTTTCGAATCAACAATGTTGATTGTGCTTTCTGAATCAATGAGAACACATATTGCTTGTCCTTCAATTTTCACTGTGAACGTTTCATGAGTACGGAAGTTTAGAGACTGGATGCTAACAGATCTAGGTGGGTCAGAGTTTATGTTATCAGCTTTAAGTGTAAACACTTGCGAATCTTTTGTGTGGATATGGTGCTTCGCTTCATGGACTGAGTCAGTGTCTATTTTGAATAAATAAGTATCATCATCATCACTATCGTTCTCAGGACTTTCTGTACCAAAATAACATGTTTCACGTTGTTCTTCTGTTAGTTTAACATGTCCATGTCGTAGGTTGTGATGCTTTTTCTGGGGAGCTTCAGATTTGTGTTTTGTGCGACACATTGTTACGAAATGACCTGGCAGATTACATTTGTGACAAGCTACGTTTCTGGCTCGCCGACACACATCGCTGATGTGTCCCTTTGCACCACAACGGCCACATAACTTAGGTTTTGATGGTATTTCAGTACTGTGTGGAGGTTTCGTGTATTTCTTTTCATAATACTGACTTGGCTTACGTCTTGATTCAAACTTATTGACATGATCTACCACAGCTGGCTCAGAACTTTCAGTGTGACTGTTTTCAAAACTTTTACTTTGATGTTCTGCTGATTTAATTAGTTGTGCTATTTCAATTGTTTTTGCCAGAGTTAGATCAGTTTCTATGAGTAAGCATTTACGTAATTTTCTGGAGTGAGTTTTCGATTTTACAATGTCGGGTATGATATTACCTCTTTCTTGACCATATTCACAATTTAACGAGAGTTGGCGTAACCGTGTCTCAAATTGCCCAATACTTTCCTCTTTCTGCTGGCTAACTTGCAGCAATCTATGCCTTTCGTAGGGAACATTTCTCTTCACTGCAAAGTTTTGGTCAAATTTCTCAAGTGCTGCTTGCAGATTATCACCTGTGTTACTGAATGTATCAAAAATGTCTTGGCATTTTTGTCCAACTAGGTGAATGAGTACGGCTCTTTTCTGAGGGTCATAAGTTATACCACTGGCATCAATGTAAAAGTGGAAATATTTTTTCCATCTTTCCCAGCGTTGAGCAATGCTTTTTGGCTCACCAACTGGATCAAATGCTGGTGGAGGAAAGGGAAACAGCTTGAGGTTGGCCTGGCATGGCAGGTGGATTAGACATTTTCAATGAAGGGCAAGCACAGGGTTTGCAATCAAGGTCAAACCACTATAGGTAGATCAAGGTTAAACAAAAACTGTTCTAGTAAACTATACCCATACAATACAGCAGTGTAAAGTGACCTGTTAAAGGCAGTGCCAGAAAAGACCAGTTCAGCTTGAATTATTTATTTTTGTAGACAGAAACTCCAACTGTTATCAGTCATTGACTTCTTGTGTTGTGCAGTGCAAAAACAGAGGATCAGAATCACAGTAAATCAGCTTAATCCTCAGCAATATCCAAGCAAAACATGAAACATATACTTCCCTGCAGTCTGCACTCTATCCTCCTACCAGATTCTGTGGATTCATTAATTCCTCGTCGCCATTTTAATGTATTTTAGTAAGACAGAAATAAAACATGTCTGATAAAGGCCAGGAGATATCTTCAAGAGGGAGAGCTATTACAAAGGGGTTTGGTAACTACTAAAAACTGTAACCACAGGGGTCCAAGGTAGTTACAAGGGTATCACTGGTATAACCCCATTAGCTCTATGGATACTACAAATATCAGAATAAATTAAGAACAAGCGACAACTCAAATGTTCTGGTTCGTATAAAAGAAGTTCATTATTTTTTACTGTACTGTTTCACTGATTTTACGGTTTGGTAGAGATCCTTGTTTGGTCTTGATTTGATCAATGAGCGCGTCACTCTGACTTAAAAACTGTTTGTTAATAAACATCCTAAGACCTATGTAGATTCCAGGTCCCGATGGCTTTTCGCTGAACCCACGTTCACTGCTCTTCCTTTAAATGTTATGCTTTGAGTTTAACTTCATTTAAAGTTCAGGGCACGATAGGTAATTTGTTTTTCTCTATTCGAATTATAAGTACATTGCATCTACTACGAAAGTATGTAAAACTTGGCAGCTGTAAAGCACAGCAACATGGCTTCTTGAAAAAAATGTACATCAATGCACTGAGATTATTTGAAACCAGTCAGTTTGAGTTTAAATAAAGCAGTATTCCAGTACGTTGAGATGGACTGATTTTACTCTTCTTGATGCAGAAATGACACTGACAACCAAATAGGAAATTCAATAATCAATTATTGTATATCTAATGCAATGATTTACCACGTCAATTCATGTGCAGGAATGACCCACGTTTGAAATTTCGCAACAACAGTTTTGGGATGGAGTATGGTTTCACAGGTAAAAACGGTGAATTCTTATTGCAAGAAAATGATTGAGAAAGACACCTTGTGATAATGTGAAACTCTGATAACCATGCTATGTTAAATTTTAACTTGGCGAAAAAGGAATGAAAAATGAATACTTAATCCCAGAGTGTGAAAACTGTATGGTACTATAAACAGCAGGTACAAGTGACAAAATAGACCCATCTCTATGTTTCAAACTCTTATTTTGTTGCAACATAACCAGTACCAATCAAAAACCAACATTGCTTATTCACATGTGTCACGGTGAATGCGAACGCTGCCCCCATCAGAAACTTGATCCCGTATCCACAAAGGTTATTTTCTACAACTGAAAATAGCAATGTTCACTCCCAGGCAGAAGCTAATTTGTCGGTGAGAAACTAATAAAAGTGCTGTAAAATAGTCAACATTAATACTAATACTTACGTTTCTGAGCATGGAGATTTTCGAATCCACTTTTACCCATACAAATGACAGGAGTGTATGCCATCTGAATATCCTTCGCGAGACAAGTATAAGATGCAGCCCTCCAAGCTCTATTTAAGTTCGCCAAGTTAAATTATGAGAATCATTAATAGCGACAGGGACCACCAATTTTGATTGCTGCTATTTGTTTTGAAGTAAATTCTCATGGGTGAACAATCCTGAACAACCAATGTTCAACTTGTTGAGCAACCCAAAAAAGCGCAACCATAGACCGAAGGATCCTTGGAAAAGCTGACATTTGGCCTAATTCACAAAACTTTATCACACGAAAACGTGTAGAAACGTCTATACACGAACGTTTATCTCACAAATTTCCAAATCACGATTTCGGGAAAGTTTATTCAGCTTAACCCGATATCAGATGTTTCTTGTCTTGCATAGGAGTCTAACGACCTGTTCCTTTCCGGTACATGGTTAAGTACGAGAGGCTCCAGTATAGAGGAATGGTTACATCTGATCTCAGTTTAACTCAGTCCAGTGTTAATTTTCGTTTAGGATGTCAGTTCAGGTCCTTGCGAAATTGCAAAATGTTTTCTTTTCGCAGAAGTTTACCTCGCGACTTGTTTCGTGATTTACCGATTCGCGAAAGTTTATCTACAAGATTTTGTTAATTTTTGACCTCGCGAAAATTTCTCCAAATAAAGTATCTTATACAGAGGTATTTACTCAGCCTCTTAGCAGTATCCGTCAGTACTATGGCAACATCTCCAATTGGTCAACCAGATTCAATCTCTAGAGTTGTTCTTAATGTTAGAAATGACACAAATTCTTCAGCTTGCAGTTGCAACTCGCTTGCAGTTTGAGTTGATGTTCTCCAAGCTAAATCAAATTTTTCTTAGATGCCTGGGTATGAAAATAGAGTACTCCATGCTATGTGCTTGTAAATAGTCTTCAAATACAATGCCAAAAATCTCACTGGAAAAAATGTGACTAGCAAACTAATATGAGTCCTTTTTGACATGATAACTTAAAGCACTGCCAAATTTACCATGCTGCATGAACATATTCATCTTGCACACTCCTTTTGTATTGCACACCCCCGAAAAAGCAGCCAACTACCCTTCTTATCAATCAATTTTACATAAAAAGCTCAAAAATTGCATTGTAAACAAAGGTGGCTAGCTACCTATAGACTGCAGTCAAATGCAGTGCCCATACAGGCAGTGATTCAGATTCGCCCATCCGCTCGATACATTTTCTCGTTATGACTAAACAAACTCATGAGTTCTCCACGACTATTACGCAATTCTCAAAATTTCAGCTCAACGTTTATAGAGCCATATCTTTCTTCCATCACAATAAACAAGCCTTGGTTCTTCAGTCTACCCATCTCATGCAAGAAAGCCACATACAAAACAAACTCTTCGTTTGCGGTACATGCCGAAAAGCGATGAAACACTGACCGAATTCGAATGTAACGCAAACAATAGCTTGAACCAAAATGATCTCAAATCAATGAAAATCAGGCTAGAGATCACTTTGACAAAAACGTCCGTAACTCCACTTCTATTGAACCTTTTCGCACGATTTAAATGCCAGTGACTCCAGGAACCTTTCGTTGCTACTTTGGATAATACTACGCTGACCCAACCTGCAGGGAAGACTCACAGCAAGTCTATTTTCGAGACTGACTATCACGGTTCTGCAAAGCCACTTCCAATCTTCTTAAGTGTTTGAATGGAGCCCGAATCGCCGTGGATTGACGTCAATAATGCTTTCACTTGGTAGCTGGATTGGCTATCCTGATCCTGTGTCAATTGGCAAAGTTTGTTGCGCATCAACACGTGATGGTGTATTTACAGGTATGACCTAGAAATCCAAAGAAATGAAAAATAATGCAGGAAGGCTATTGTATTTGCATCGCCAGAATCAGTTTTTGTTAAAGGAACACCGCGGTGGTTTTTTAAAAAGCTTTGAAAGTTTTAACCCACATTCCAGCATTCTGGGCGCTGACGGTGACCGCCATTACTTCTTCCTTCTTCACAGTGCCGAGAGACGAAACAAGACTCTAGAGGGGAACCAGAAAACCAAATAACGTCGGATATGTGAGGGGGTAGCAAAGTTGTTTTGAAAAGTGCACCAGCCTCATAGTTCAACTAATAGGCTCATTTGCCCGCTCTAAATGCATATAAAAATTGATTTGGTAAATTGAAAAGCAATCTTGAGGAGTTCAAAGCAGTAATGCAACCTAAAATAGTTCAGGTTTTGCATATACAACGCATACTTAATCCTCCCTGCGTAGTGCCAGACATAACCAACCAAATCATGCCGAAGGGAGAGAAACTAGAGCGCCAGAATGAAACTTTCTTGCTGCTTGGTTGTGAGGAAGTTGTTTATCTTGCTCATGGAGTGTGAGAGGCATCATTTGCTGTGTTCTGGTATATTGAAATTCTCCGGCAATACATAGTCACAAGGAAATTATCGAATTCTTAGAAGAAATGAAAGCTGCCTCAAAGTTTGTGAGCGCGTACGATTGTGTAAAAATGCAACGGACTCAATATGTAGCTAGCTAGATCCTTAATATTATGCTGGCATATGAGGGAGAAGCAGACGTATCAACTCATTCAAAGCCCTTTCCCCAAAAAATTGTACGATGTCTCGGGTATTTGTGCTGGAAATTTATCAGTTGAAGTAAAGAGAGATGATGCAAGTGTTGAGGGAGCTGATGCTTGTAACAGAATCCAGCAGTTCCAGTTCTATGCGTGTCGGATGGTGATGTTGACACTGAAAGGTTTGCGCTTGTTTATTTTTTGTTGAAGATAGCGACATATTAAAATCATTCTGGTAGTTAGCAACGCGTTTACATATACAGAGTATCTAGCCTGAAAGTACCACTCTTTTGGTCACCTGCAATACCGATATGTAGACTTAATCTTTCGCAATTTAAGTTCTGATACATTCGTGCGCTTTTCTTTTGTAGGATTGAACAACTTTTGACTTCCAATATACTTTCATAAAGACGCTAGTGCCAGCATGAGAACAGGGTAAAAGTATTGTAAAGAGAGATAACAATTAAAATATCAACACTTCTTGTTCTCACTTTCATTTGCCACCCTAGAAAATCCACAAAAATTCACAAAAACTAGCCTTTCTTGATGGACATTGTTGGACACATCAAACATGCACATATCAAATACCACAGAACCTCAATATTTGTATTTCTTGACAGATAAATCACCATTTCAAATAGCGTTTCGTATATGGGATGGTAGGCATGAATGGGTTAAGCAACATGGCTTGGAGGTGATTGACAGTACACAAGGAGATACGACGATGAGGCATCTAAAATGAATTTTGTAAATGGACTGACAGCCTTGTCATTACAGAGCAGTTGAGTACCATCTTCTTGTCGAATACTGGCAGTGTAGTGCCCTTTATCCAGGGTCCCACTTAGGTTTATCGTAGCTATCAAGTTAAAACGTTTGGTACAGGATATTTTAGGATCAATGGTAAGTTGAAGTAGAAATTCGGATACGGAAATGTGAACAGGTTGGAAATCCTTACTGGGCATCATCGTGAAGCAATATGAAAGGTGGTAGTTGAATGATCAGGTATTTGCAACGCGAGACAAATTGCAGGCGACATTCAGCTAGTCCATAGCAACAAGAGCTCACCGAAAAGTGCCTCCGGTTTAAGAAAGGAGTTCATGGCATCAGACATAGTACCTGCCATACGCAAGCCAAGAACAAAAGAGAATTGCTCCTGAGTAAGTTCTGCCAAGCACCAATGACAGGTAGTGGATTAACGCAAGTAACTTCTTCCGATACAATTAAGGAATGAGCACACAAATCGTTCATAAGGTCGGACAATACTTCAGCAGCATCCTGTTGTAAGTTAAAGTTGAATTGGTGATTGCCACAATTACTGATTACGTTCTGGAAACGACTCAAGAAGAATGATAGATCTATTGGAGACTCTGACAACTGCAGTAAAGACATGATCTTTAGAAAGGACGATGTTAGCTGCATAACGGCTTTTGACTCGGCCTAGGAATAGTGCATTTGTATAGCACGTGCTTCCTTTATTAATAAAGCCACACTGACAGCTGCGCCTTGAAACAGAAACTGGCAGAGTTACACAATGATGCTTTCCGCGAGGTACGGAGTTAGATACAACTTGGCGTTCGATATGGTCTGGGCACTCCCATTCATTATTCTCCCTTGACAGCCACATCTGGAAGGATGCCTCAATTGATGCTTTCCCTATGTCTTTGATTAGGGAGTGGACAGTGTTACTAAGTAACCCTAGTCGAAACATACACCTTCTTATAGTTTCTGCACAATAGCCACGTGAGCCAACCCCCACGGCAAAGAATTTGACAGACCACCCATTATGTCATATTTCTGCACACAGTGCCAAGTACTTGCTAACCTTCTCGGCGTGCCATTGATCCATGAATTCTTCACAAAGGCATGTTAGCTCAATGAGTACAGAATACATAAGAATTCAGAATACATTTGAATACATAAGCAGATCGCGTGGAAGCTGATATATTGCCATAAAAAAACATGAATAACCAGTTTGGCTCCTAAATCCACTAAGATCTTCCGGTCGGAGGCATACAGAAAAAGGCCATCTTCTTTGGCCTTCGAAGACTTCGGAGGCCGCGTACCTTCCTTAACAAAATGAATTTTCTTGACGTCGGACACAGGCTTACAAACTATAGTACCGGCAAAAGAAAAGAATGCTTTACTAAGTTAAATCAGCATCATGACGATAAGTATGCCTACCTTGCTTTAGAGCAATTGTGCAGGCGCCAAAGATATGGGCAGTAGCGCAGGGTGGACAGAGTGGTCATGCTGCATCGGGTACGAGGTGCCAACGTTTCAGATTTGCAGGTGATGGTAAAGTGTCATAAGTGGCGCTCAGGCAAAAGGATACCATAGGAGAGGGTATTGCTAACAGAGTTTTCCAAGATATGTCGATCTGCACAAACTGATACCAACGTCTCCATTGCCCCTGGACGCTTCGCCTGTAGATTCTGTTCATCAACGTCTGTGACTACTTCAGATACAAGTTTCCTATATTGAGGGGACTTTTAAGGGGTGTCACGGTAGGTTTCACACATCCTAGACCAGCTCGATTTGATTGATGGTAACCAAGAATCTTTTGGAACTCTAGTCGACTTTCCGCTTCTCCTACAGCCCAGCGACATTCCAGGAACGTGACATGAGGAGAATTGTGGAGAAAGAAATGTGCTCATCGATAGAGTCTCATCAAGACTGAAGCAAAGTTGATGAGTGCAGCCTACCAACGGAGCCATGTGGTGAACGAGATCTGCAGAAATTTGTGCTGAGCAGGACACCAAAAGCCGGAGCAGATTTAATTTCCGACACATGGAAAATGCAAAGTGCCACACAACATGTTTATAGAGCCAAGACGTGCAGTTACACACTCATACAACAGAGTGCAGCCAGTGCGTAGCAGGCAGTGATGGAGAGTGGTTCTCTAGCGCAAAGGAAGTTAAGATGATAAGATATATACTTACCACTTCATATCCAGCATGCTTCAATGTGGAAAATCTTACTCAACTCTATTGAAGTGATTTTAAAGCTTTGGGAATCCAGCAACTAGGGGAAGTATGCATGGATGTGTTTGAACATGGATGTATAATAAACTGGATATCGCACGCTACACTCTGCATTGAAACTAGACTCGTAAGTAAGTAACAATAGGCACTGATGCAATGAGATAACGCAGCGAAGGCTAATTTTAATAGTCAATTGTTTTCAAAGCAACCAATTAGCCTTCGAGAGATTTGACATCAATCACGCACGTGCCAGGAGAAACGAAAGTAAACAAACTGACAACTGATGAAGACACTCGAGCGAGTACCAATGAAGAATCAAAAAAGCAAGTTATAACTGTATAAAAATGTCCATAGTATTGCTTTGCATAGCCACCATGAAAATCTTTTGTAGGATATAAATATACATATTGTTGACCTTTGACAGAAAAATCAATCACAAAACGTGTTTGCAGGCATTTCGTTCGTCATTCTATGGATCTCCATTTTCATGAGGAATGCATAGCTGTGTTATGCTGAACTTCTGGTCTGATTTATAAACGTCATGATGATCTATAGCAACAACATGATCTATCTTCATATTCCTCGAAAAAGTTCTGAATGCAGATGGTATATGAGAAGATGGAGCTATTCTAAACGTAAAGAAAACATTGCTTTTTGAGAAGATCACATTATGGTACACTAGTTGCATTATAATTGCATGTAAATCTGACCGGAGGGGATCACAATTCTTAACTTCCCTCCTATTTTCACATAAATATTCTCCTAATTTATTCTCTTAGACAATGTCAGCATTGCAAGAGAATGTAGCTATAAGTAATTGAACACAATACAAGCCGTGTGAACCACTAAACCACTATGTTAGGTAACATTTAATTTGAACATCTTGATTGTCAGTCTTGTTGCAGTTCAAAATTTCCAGAAGTAAAGTTCAAAATATTTCTCTCAAATTTGAGGCTCATGCTCTCATGAAAAATATTGTCACGAAATTCACCAGAAGCAAGTACATCTAATTAACAGGCTTGGTCTATTTTCATAGCAATCAGATTGTTGGCTACTGACATGTATGCTGTACAGTAAGTGCGGCGAAAAAAAAGGAAAATAAGTTAATACTTATCAATACAAAATTTATGACAGGACCTCACTTCAAAACAGTTTTGCAAAACCCGACTATCTCCTGAAAAGTTTAGCAAAACCAGGCAAAGTGCTAGACTTCATCAAGGCTGCTATAAATGAGGAGTATTTTGGAACAGCGACAGAGTACAAATTATTCGGATCTTCGATTGTGAATAAATCAACAAAGTTGTATGTGCCACATCCGTTGACCATGCAAAATTGTATAAAAAGTTCTCTTACGTAAAGCACTGTGAGAAAAAAAGTCATGTTTTGGCAAGAGAAAACCAATTTTGTAGAAATACTGACGAAGCAAAAGTAACTCACCAAATGCTCAATGCTTTTAATGTCGATCAAATCCCTTCCAGAATCTCATTACATGTAAACAATCAGTAAAATGATAATAGGAGCGATACAAAACCGAAGTGAAGCAAAACGGAAGTATCCTCACATTCCAAACAGCAAACAACGTGCTTTGCTCAATCTTTACGTCTGATCTGCAATCAGCGTGAATCTTTGAGTATGATGAATTCACACTTCGTAACAGCTGCAAAGTCAACCAGCTGCGTGTAATTTTCCCGCGCAAATTGTCAAACTTTGAACGTCAATAACACGCAATCCCAGACGGGCCCACTCACGAAATAAAAATACAAGGTCCAGCAACCCATCTTGAATGCATAGAGAAAAAATTGTCAACAGCTTATGTCTAGTTTCCCGGAAATGGAAGCGAATTCTAGGGATACTTTTCAAAGCTGCTTGCATGGCCTTCATTCTAACTTGATTTATAGCTCGCTTGAGAGTGACTGTTCCATCGAAACTGGCATCAGTGCAAAGAGAAAAGAAAAACCTAGCCTACTGTCCCATATACATGAGCTTGTGACCATTTCGTGAGGCCAGGGGGCAGTGTAAAAAATAGCAAAATAACTCAGAGCAACTCAGCTTCTCACAGAGCATTTGCGTCATAGTTTTCGCGCGCTTCGATCTTAGGAGTCTGGTTTTCAGAGAGACGCTGTTAGGCCCGATTCCTGAAAGCCAACCCAATTCTGGAAGCCAGATTTCTGGTATTAAAGGGCCATTCTCTGTAGACATAGAGAGTAGATAAACATCATAAATCGCTTGTTTCACTTTGAGTTAAGTCTAGCAGTTCACTTCACTGCGGAAGCATATCAGTTCGGAGAAAGATGCCTCCCAGAAACGGGCGGTTGACCAAGCAAGCAAGTACACTTCATGGATAATATAGAAATGGTGTGGCACCCAGAAATCGTCACAAGCAGATCTTATGCAAACCCTGACAAAAGAAGTCGAAACAACAGACTAAGCATTTGAAGTTGCTCCAAAAATTACCCAGGTGAGCTTCTCGACAAGCAGATTAGCTACGAAGAAAATCTAAATAATTAAATTCTAGGAAAATTTTGACAAAATGTGGCTTCTATAAATGATCATGTAGAACTCTGTTGCAAAGATGTTTACTGAAAATATTCTGAAAAAAGATTTATGGCTTCCTGAAATCACCCAGTTTACAATGCAAGCTAATTTTCACAGAAAATTTAGAAAGAGCTTCCAGAAATCGTCATGCAGAGTTTATGCATATTCTAACCAAAAACATCCGAATTTATGCTTTACTTAACAAAATCAGTCTGAACAAATGGGTTGAAAACAGGGGAACAGGGGTTAGCAAGGCTTCCAGAAATCGTTATGAAGAGTGTATGCACAGCCTAACTAAATAAGTTGGAGCAACAAAATTGAATGAAAAAAGTCGGAGAAAAGTGGCCACGGCCATCTGGCGGTCTGCGCAATACCACACAAGCTGGGATCTGGGTCATGGGAAAATGAGCTGATTTGGACGATGGTCTTCGGTTTAGATGCCAAGAAACAATGCTGACATATGTTAAATGCTCAACATGTAGATATTGCCGGAAAGCTGAAATGTGGCTGCTTCCAACGATGTATAATATGTGCGATTTCGTTGAAAACTGAAGGAGTTATAGGCCTTGAAAGCGAAGGGATCTGATTTTGGGATGAAGTGGGATGAGAAAAGATCCCCGTGGATCTCTTCTTTCGCGCTTTCTTCTGCTCGTAATTTAGATTGATTGTGTATTTCTTACCTCTAAGATTCGAGATCAATGCTTGTTTGCAAGGCCTAGTGAAAGAAATTCAGCTAAATCGCACATTTTATTTTCGATCTGTTTCATCTGACTCAGGCTATTTGTAGCTAGCATTCTGGCCTGTATTTTACTAAATAATTTTAAAGCCTCTGGTGGATTAGAATTTTGTTTGCTTTGTGTTCTTAGAGCAAGATGGATCCTAGAGCATGAGAGATGTTTTAGAGTATGTGCAGAGCTCCATCAACCTGACCTTTGTACCTGCTACCTACTGCGGCTATATAGGTCTATTGGTACTGCAGAATACCGTAATGCTTCGATTACCTCCCTCCTGCTTTTAGACGCCCCCTCTATTACATGCCCCCCTCTAGAGGGATGTTTATTTGAGATGCACTAGTTATCACATGTAAAACTACTATCAGTAGTACATTATTACTTAAGTTTTGTGGCTTTTGTTTCATATATGAATATCAAAGTATGGAAAAGATGATGCTTTAAGATGATATTGACATGTACCCTTGAGTTCCGAATAGACAGGGCAAGGTGCTTATTAATTTTGGAGAAAAAATACACCGAAGACATATTTATTCAAGCCACCCCTTTTCTTTTTATTTGAAACATTTTCCATGCATCCCTTTTAGTAGGGTCCCCTTTCTGACATTTTAAAAGACATTCCCCTGAACTGTAATTTTTTATTTTTAATGCGTCTACAAAAACCCTTGAAATGAAAATTACTGTTCAAACAGGAGTGTGTCGAGTGTTGCAAAAAATTCCACCCACCCCGGCTATATATTTATTTTGATACAAAATCCACCAACCCCAGTTATTCCACTTTTATTTCAGCCACCCGGTCTAATCGGAACTCGAGAGTAATCTAATGTATATTTCATTGATGAATGTACGAAGTTTATACGTAAGGACAAAAAAAGAATTTCATAAAAATGTAATAGACGCCTCCTCTTAAACGCACGCCCTCAGATAGACGCCTCTAAAAAGTCCAAAAATATAATAAACGCCCCGGGGTTTAATCGAAGCATTAACCCTACTAAGCCCGGGCTTTTTTGACCTTCCCAAACCCGGGGGGGGGGTCCGTTGGACCCAACCCCCGTATTT